>BQNB010058759.1:9470-37627 GCA_026074375.1 Tanacetum coccineum
GGTTGTATACTTGTAATTGATTAAATAAATGCTTAAACGGAAAAATCCTTAGGGATACATTTTTATAAACTTCTAAAGGCTACTTGAGGACAAGTAGGATTCAAGTGGGGGGATATTTGATGACATCAAATAACGTTTATTTTATAGCATCATTTATCCCATGTAATTAACCCATTTTGTATAATTATTGCAAAGAATTGTTACTTAATCATTTGTATTTGAGAATTGCAGTAATTACGGAGTACTAGGTGAAACTTGACTAAAAGGCGCGCATTCTGGAGCTTAAACGAAGATATTTTGAAGATTACTTTTCTGACAACCAATACGCCGTATCCATAAAGGAAGATACGGCATATCTGTGCCTACACTCACCAAAGACCACGAAGGAAACGTAGTCAATATGTCGTATCCAGAGAAGACCAATACGCCGTATTGGAGATTTAGTATGTGAATATTCTGAAAGATATCAAACGTGGTCCCTACTCCAAGAAACCTCAATACGCCATATCAAACCGACTCTAGACCCTATAAATAGAAAACTCAAAAACGAGTTTTAGGGGTGCTAAATCATATTCTCGATACCTAAACCACAAAAGTCTATTTTCAGAGGAGAAAAGTAAAAGAGGTCTCGCAACGCAGTCCAATCGATAGGAGACAACGTGTAATTTCTTATACTTTTGTAATCGTTCAGTTTTTGGTATCATTCGTTAACTTGGTTAGTTTACCTTGGCTAAGCCATTACTCTTGTATTAATTATGATGTTTAAGGCTAATACGTTTGGGTATTAGCCATTATTATGAAGATCTGAATGTTTGGTTTTATTTATATCTCGATTGCTTAATTTATCGTTGTATGCTTGTTTATGATTATCAATTTATACTTGTTTATGTGCTTTAATATGTGACCTATCATTCTACTGGATCTAGTGATACGGACCAAGTAATTTAGATGCCAAGATAGCTCTCCATATAGTAATTTATACATCTAGACCAAAAGGATCACAATTAAGGACCTATCTTTGCCTTTGATTATGAACTTAGTTAGACCGGTAGGTGACCCTTAGGATCAACGAGTACGTTCTAATTAAGGTAAAGACTTGGTTAGTGGACTACTAGTGTATAAATCGCCGTTAAGCAGTAAGTGGGTAAAGTCTCTATGAGTTAGGGTTTAACAAGATCACCATTGCTTTAATCCTTAAGATAGATTATAATCAACAAATAAGGATGCTTTATGCGGATGCTTTAATTGTGACATAAATAATGTGTCTAGGTCTTAGGAAGAAGTCCTGCCTAAGTCTTAAGAATGATATGCCACCTCGAGATAAGTAATCATTACACTGAATAAACAAACCAACTTTTAATCGGATTAATGATGGCTAGTACAATTTTCTATCATAAGGCTTGACCGCTCTTTTATCTTCTGTTAATTTTCTTGCGTGGGTTAAAGTGTATTGAATTGATTGTAGTTACTACCAAACCTGTGCCAGTCTCTCAGGCTGAAACCCACCCTTTTACCTGTTAGAATTAGAATTAGAACTAACATAGGATTATCATAGGTTTGACTTAGATTAGAATTAAATTAGATTACTAAACCAAAATATTAATAAATTGAGAGATTTAACCTCGCTTCAAGTGTTCGACACCCTACTTACCACAAATCTACCACCGACCGGGTATACTTCCAGTTAAAGTGTTGTTTTTGGTTAAGTCTGCAAAATATAAATTTAAAACTAGAATCATAAAAATATACACCACACAACGACACATCGTGATGAATTAATGGGCGATGTTATTTTGGCGAACCATTTTTAAGAGAAGTTGGAATTAAAGCAAGACGGTTCGAATGGATGATTACCATTCACAATGGTAATGATGAAGTAACTTACCAAATGGCGCGATCACATCCGAGGTTTAAACACCACACTAATGAGCAATGCAACAAGATCCCACCATTACTGAAGGTAAATGATAAAGATAAGAAGAATGGAATCTCGCATCCATACCAAAAGCTTAAGGGGTTCTATAAAGGAGTCTTGAACTTAGGACCCGATTACATTCGAGATGCGAAGACAGAAGAATGGCTCACACGCGGGAACATTAGCGTACATGAGATGGAATGATGAAGAAACGCTAAAGAATAGTCTAACTTAAAGACTTCGATGTAAACAAAAGTGCTTCCCGGGAGACAACCCGGATTGTTATTTATTTTTATCGATTTTGTCTTCTCAGACATCAATATGGCGTATCCGCTCCATACCATAAGCGTATTGATTGTCTGGACGTCATCAGTCTTTACTTTTTATGCACTTTAAAAACATTATTGTTAGTTTTGGAAATACGGCGTATTCCTGCACATGATACGGCGTATTCACTATACTGACTCGTATTTAGTTTATTTAGTTTAAATTAACCGTAGGTACCAAAAATAGGAATGCACGTTTTTCTTATTATTTGCACAGGAGCTCAATGAAAGAAAAGAAATCGACGAGTTGGTTGAAGTATTTACAAGTCTGGAGGTGTTGGAGTCTTGAAACTTCAAGGCGGTTATTCAACACAAATTATTACTCAATAAAATCTACATGGAGATTCTACCGAGCAAATATCAGGGGAGTTTCTCATTCTAATTCTTTTTAATTCTCGTATTAAATGTTTTATCTATACAACGAGGACGTTGTATAATTCAAGCGGTGGGATGGGAATTAGAATGTATACATGTCCTAATTTTCACACTAAAATGCTTAAAATATGCTTAAAGTTTAAAAATAAAAACAAGCATACTTTTGTGAAATTACATGTTACATAACCCGCACACAACAACCCTTATTAGATATTGTGAGGATTTAACCTATCCGTTTCCAAATGTTTACCCAAAATTCCACAAAATATAAGTGTGCCCGTGATGTAGTAGACTTTAGAACTTGTCTTGGTATATCTATTCGAGATCACAGTGATGCGTATTATAGATTTAGATGGAGTAACTTGTTTAAATTGGTAAATATTAGGATTACATTCAAAACGCCTTTACATGTTGTTTATTAACTAACTACACTGGTTAGTTAACCCCTGTATAAACCCTTTGTTTACTCTTACTTTAAGAGTAAGATACCCTTAGAACAACCCGTAGAGCCAATCCTTTAGGAATTACACCAACTTGTTTATTTTCTAATTTTGGTACTGTTAGAAGAAATTTGGACATTGCAAATGGGAATGTATAAAGTAGTCAAAACTCATGTATTTTTACTACCATCACAATTAATGGTACGTCCAAAGAATGAAGAATTATCGAAGGAATTGTCCTAAAGATGGTGAAACTACTCCGAGTTTCGTATATAGTTATATGTTAAAAAAATCGAAAAAATAGAAAAATCTCAACAAAAAAAGAGAAGGAAGTTTAAGCTAATCGATTCGAAACTACGCATCGGAATTAAATATAAGGATTGATTATTTGTTGCATACCAAATCGACGATGTAGAGTTAATATTGTATAAAGTGGTAGATATCGCCACTTTCCTTGTAATGTATGTAACGTATTGTAGGTATGATTGGACGATGACCGTTACTGGAACGCCCCTAATTAGGTTGTTATTCTTTTATCTATGGTAACACATATAATTCCCTATATATACATTATCGTCGGAAATGGTCTGGGAAAAATGTGTCTAGCAACTTGTATTTTAGAACTTTATTCCTATTTGCTTCGTAATTTTTTATTTTACCCATAATTTCCTTTTCCTAATCAATTAAACATTGGGTTTTACGGAATGAAGATTTGTGACGAGGTGATGTCTATTCTTCGTTACGGTCATGGTCATGAAGTATCAGCTGCTTGTTGGTTTACTTACCTATTGCGGGCAAGTTAGTAACAAGATCCATACCCTATTCATTCTTCCATCCTAACGGTAGTTTAAATTCGAGTTATGTGGATGTGATCGATCACTCATGTCTCTTTCGTCGTACGGCCTGTATGTGTGTTTACTGCCTTGTTGGTGTGGTACTTTGGTGAAAGATTGTAGAATGATAACCAAGCCTTATTATACAATCATATTTTACTTTATAAACGTGTTTCTCCTTAGCTCTAGTGGTGGAGATATGTATCCTTGCCAAGCTGTATAATAGAATATCATCACGGCTGAGCAATTGTGCGAATTAGATACTGTTAGTCTACCACATAGATTAGTTGTGTGTTTGAGTTGTTTTACTCTTTTCTTTTGTGGTAGTTTGGTTGTGTATAGTAATAGATCAATAATAGATCCAATAAATGCTTTAACAGAAAATATCCTTAGGGATACATTTTTATAAACTTCTAAAGGCTACTTAAGGACAAGTAGGATTCAAGTGGGGGGATATTTGATGACATCAAATAACGTCTATTTTATAGCATCATTTATCCCATGTAATTAACCCATTTTGTATAATTATTGCAAAGAATTGTTACTTAGTCGTTTGTATTTGAGAATTGCAGTAATTACGGAGTACTTGGTGAAACTTGACTAAAAGGAACGCATTCTGGAGCTTAAACAAAGATATTTTGAAGATTACTGTTCTGACAACCAAAATGCCGTATCCATCAAGGAAGATACGACGTATCTGTGTCTGCACTCACCAAAGACCACGAAGGAAACATGATCAATACGCCGTATCCAAAGAAGACCAATATGCCGTATTCGAAATTTAGTATGTGAATATTCTGAAAGATATCAAACGTAGTCCCTACTCCAAGAAACCCCAATATGTCGTATCCAAGATATTGGATACGCCGTATCGAACCGACTCCAGACCCTATCAATAGAAAACTCAAAAACGAGTTTTAGGGGTGCTAAATCATATTCTCGATACCTAAACCACAAAAGTTGATTTTCAGAGGAGAAAAAGAGCAGAAGAGGTCTTGCAACGCATTCTAATCCATATAAGATAATGTATAATTTATTATACTTTAGTAATTGTTTAGTTTTTGGTATCATTTGTTAACTCGGTTAGTTTACCTTAGCTAAGCCATTACTTTTGTACTAATTATGATGTTTGAAGGCTAATACCTTCGGGTATTAGCCATTATTATGAAGATCTGAATGTTTGGTTTTGTTTATATATCGATTGCTTAATTTATCGTTGTATGCTTGTTTATGTTTATCAATTTATACTTGTTTATGTTCTTTAATATGCGACCTATCATTCAACTGGATCTAGTGATACGGACCAAGTAATCTAGATGTCGGGATTGCTCTCCATATAGTAATTTATACATCTAGACCAATAGGATCACAATTAACGACCTATCTTTGCCTTTAGATTGTGAGCTTAGTTGGACTGGTAGGTGACCCTTAGGATTAACAAGTATGTTCTTATTAATTGGTAAAGACTTGGTTAGTGGACTACTAGTGTATAAATCACCGTTAAGCAGTAAGTCGGTAAAGTCTCTATGAGCTAGGGTTTAACAAGATCACCATTGCTTTAATCCTGAAGATAGATTATAATCAGCAAATAAGGATGCTTTATGTGGATGCTTTAATTGTGATAGAATTAATGTGTCTAGGTCTTAGGAAGAAGTCCCGCCTAAGTCTTAAAAATATATGCCACCTTGAGATAAGTAATCATTGAACTGAATAAACAAACCAATTTCTAATTGGATTAATGATGGCTAATACAGTTTTCTATCATAAGGCTTAACCGCTCTTTTATCTTCTATTAATTTGCTTATGTGGGTTAAAGTATCTTGAATTGATTGTAGTTACCACCAAACACATGCCAGTCTCTTAGGCTGAAACCCTCCTTTTTACCTGTTAGAATTAGAATTAGAACTAATATAGGATTTGCATAGGTTTGACTTAGATTAGAATTAACTTAGATTAGTAAACCAAAATATTAATAAATTGAGAGATTTAACCTCAATTGTTCGACACCCAACATACGTACAAATCTACCATTCGACCGGGTACATTTCCCTGGTAAAGTGCTTATTTTTGGTTAAGTCGCAAATATAAATTTAAAACTTGAATCAAAGAAAAATATAACACCACACAGCGACACATCAATAAGTAAGATCGATCCTACAATGATATTGTCTAAGAAGTCATGCTTGAACCCATGTTTTGCACTGGCAATGGTTCAGAACACCATAGTTGAGAAAGCTCATCAAATGTCACATTATCGTTCTTATGAATTTTCTTCTTAGTGTATTCCTTCATAGAGTAAACTTCTGTAAGCAAAGCAGTACAAATACCAACTAAAAAGAATTGATCCTACTTCAATAATCTTTAATTCCGTATCTTATTAAGGTTTATTATGCAGATAAATCCGACACAACATGATTGAAACTCTGTAAATAATCAAATTAGCGGAATCAAATCTTTGATCAAATAAGAAGAATATGCATAAACGGTAAATAAAATAAATGCTAATGAACACAAAGATTAACAAACAAAGCTTTTCCCAATTTAATATAAATAAGAAATACTCTAACCATATAGGGTTACAAAACTTAAGCTATACAATTCTATGAGTGACTTGTTTTTGTATATAGAACTCTATAACCCTAGGCCACTTTTTTATACAACTCAAGAGTCCTAATGGATTACAATATATTCCGTAAATCTTAGAAAATTCACGAAAAATCTATTCTATAAATAACTCATACTTAATCATGTTAAGTAATCTTGATCTCACAATCATCTTTATCCTTTCTCTATCTTTATCCTTCTCTTTGACATAGAAACTCTTTAAGCATCTTAAATCCTTTCACATTTGTAACTTTACCAGCAGCATGAACTCTGAACAACAGTAGTAACTATACACCAGCATCATTAACTGTGGACAAGCGTATTACTATCATTGACTAATTACCCTAGCAGTAGTAACTAAATTACACTACATATAATATACACTAGCAGTACTAACTACTTAGCATATTTTTCATTAAGATTACTGAGCAGCACTAAGTTTTGTTTAGCAGCGGTAATTCTAACCTTAGTAGTATTAATTCCTCTGAGCAGCATTAACTTTAACAAGAACAGTAGTAACTCCAAACAGCATCAAGAAGCTTTTAATCCCAACAATCCTCCCCTAAACTTGATATTTTTCTTTAAAATCTCAAGTTTCTTCATTGAAAGCTTCATTAATCACCAGGAGGATGCTTCTAAACACTTTATTGATTCTTGAGTTTGTTATTTTGTGTGAGCTTAAGAAGCGATAACACATTACATTCCAATGATCAGCTTGAAGCTTGTTATTCAGCATATCAGTGATTATAGCAGGTGTAAGGGGATACTTTTTCTCAACTAACATAAAGATATGCGTAGATTGCAACCTCATAAAGTGTACTCCACGAGAATCAAATAGTTTCCAAATCAACACTTTCTGTCCTTGCAGATTCCTCCACACTGTATCTTCTACATGATGTTCAAACATTGTCTTTAGATCACCCCATAGCACTCTTTCATATCCCTCTTCTGACCTTATAGATCCATGCTTAGCTTTTACCAATTTCCATAGAGTTTCTAAATCTTCCTTGTCAAAGCTTTTAAGCATCTGAATAAAGGCTGAGTACCTCTTTAAACTTTCATCAGCTCTTATAATTTGAAAGTTGTTAATCTTTCCTTCTTTAATGATCTTCCAGGCAACAATGCTTGGAGGCTTAGTAGCTAAAGGTATAGCATCAATTGCTACTTCCTCTTCATCAGGAACAATTTTCATTAAGCTTTGAAGCTTAGCTGTTTCTTGCTCAGTCTTTTTCTCAACATCCACCTTCTACTTCTTAACAACTTCTTGCTCTAGCTCATCTCTTGTTCTTTTTGAACTACCTTCTATCACTTCTGCTTCAGCTTTCTTTGTACCTTCCTCCTCTTCAGTACCTTCCACCAACTCTGTTCTGAAGTCAACAAAGGTATTTACCCTTTTCATTGCTTTTTTAAAAAATTCTTAAATATTTTCAAAGGATTTGTTCTTCAAGTCTTTGGGCTTCCATCCTGCCATGTTTTTCAGATAAGTACACATGATACTCCTTTGTTGAGCTTTTGTTAGTGGTCTATTCCTCTTCTCTTCTGCTCTCTTAGCTGCAAAGTGCTTTCTTCTTTTCTCCAAGAGTTGTTGAAATAATTTAGCCCATTCTTTAATGGTCAACTCTTCTTGTTCTCTTGCTTGCAATCTTTTAGCTAATAATTGATCAGCCTCAATCTTTGCTTGAATGCCATTCCATTCTTCAGTCAAAGTAACATTGGCTTCATCTTTTTCCCTTGCAAGTATTTCTTTTTCTTTAGCTTGTAGCTTGAAGGCAAGTTCTTCATCAAGCCTGATTTGATCTTTCTTTGAGAATTTCTTCACAGGTTTAGGTTTAACCATTTTACCTTTACTTTTTTCCTGAACTGTTTGAGCAGCATCATCAATAGTACTAACTACATCATCTTTCTTAATATCAGGAACTCCTTGTTCTGCAACAAATACTTCTTCACCAGCAATATCACTTACATCAAACATTTGATCATCACCATATCTCCCCTTAAGTTTCATCAACTAGTGTAATGTCTGCATCTTTATCAATGTTATCAATTTTCCTCCCCTATTTGGATGCATCCTCCTGATCACCCAAACTAGCTTCATCAGAGGAAACCATTCTTTCAGATCTGCCAATCTTGTATAATCTTTTGAGCTTTTAAGTTCTTGACCCTCCTTTCTTCTCTAACTTCTTGACTCTCAGTTTCAAACTTGTAATCTCTTGAGCTTGAGCAGTCTATGTGTTCTCCAGGTCAAGCACTCGTTGTTGCAATTTGGTACAAAAATCCATCAATTCTTTAAGTTTCAGACTATCCTCACCACTTTAAAGTGTGTTACCTCTTGCGAGTAGTGGATCATTGGAAAGTTTAGATACTCTCTCAAACCTAGTTCGAGCAGAAGTATCCCCTATGGTTTCTTGGTGCCTAGGACCACCACCTGAACTAGTTCCTAGGGAACTTGGTTCATTAGGTGTTTCCTTGGATTGGGTCTTATCTATGTTACCACTGTCCTGCTCTACTTCTAAGCTAGAAGCAGTAGTGGCAGCCCTCACCAAACTATCATTCATCTCCTCATTGACAGTCTTATCTGCAACATTATTTGTAGGACCACTAGACTGAGGTATCTCAGTGTCCTTTCTCTTTGGCTTCTTAGGTCTTTGTTTATTTTGTGGTTGAGATGATGATGGTTGAGTAATAGTGGGTGTGTGATGGGGATCAGTTGGTATTGTTGAACCTTCACCCATGTCAGCTTTAGCTTCTACCATCATGGTTGGAAATAATGATGTTTCCCTTCCAGAAAAGCCTTTCCCTATCCTTCTCATATTCCCAAATATCTTCTTAGTGTGAGAGGGTGTAACATAAATCCTCTTATGATTTGACATCTTACCAACTTGTTGTTCCAAAAATACTTGGACAAACCTTGGATACATTAAAAAATTTCCCACACTATCCAAGTTCTTCACCATACTTTCAAAAATGTATTTTGAAAAGTTGAACTTTTGGTTTGTGGCTAAACAGATGATTGCAGAAGCCATAGTGCTACTAAATTCATTCCATGCCTTAGTCTTAGCACTTAGGCATTGCAAAATAGTATGAATAAGGAATTTCCACTGTGGGGAAAAGAATGCCTTTTAGAAAGTAAGCTGTTGTGAAAGTTTTTCATACCCCATCCTTGTAAGTTCTTCAAAAATAGTAGCATTTGGAAAACAATCCATACCCTCCTCATCATCCAGTTGAAGGTCACTTCAAACAGATGCTTCAGTAACAATAATCTTCTTCCCATCTACTAGGTCTTGTAACTAAACTTCCTCATTAACTGTTTTCGCCTTGATAGTAGACCAGAACTGTTCAATGCACGATGTATATATAGTAGGATTGATGGTTAAAGCATACTTTATGGTGTGTGCATTATGAAAATCCACAATCTGCTCAAACCCCTCACTTTCAGCGGGTTTAGCCAAAAACGCAACCAAATTATGAGTATCAGCAAACTGTAGGTTCGACATTGTGTTGGGTTTTGATGATGAATGATGAAATTGAGTTAGGGTTTGTGATTAGAGAGTATATGATTGAATGAAATCGATTAAATGAGTGATTGAAACCCTTAATCGAAGTATTTATAAAAGTACCCTTAACAGCATTAACGTTCACCAGCAGTTGTAAGTTTATGCCTAACAGCATTAACTTTCACCAGCAGTTGTAAGTTATGCCTAACAGCATTAACTTTTACTAGCAGTAGTAAGTTTATGCCTAACAGCATTAACTTTCACCAGCAGTTGTAAGTTTTTACCTAGCAGCATTAACGTTCAACAGCAGTTGTAAGTTTATGCCTAGAAGCATTAACTTTCAACATTAGTAGTAAGTTTATGCCTAACAACATTAACTTTCACCAGTAGTTGTAAGTTTTTGCCTAGTAGCATTAACTTTCAATTCCATTCCAAACACTCTATTTTTAATATATTCAACTCTCTTTCTGTTTTTTAACTTACCATTTCTCTTAATTGTTTTACTCACCAAATCATTCTGTTTGATTTTATTTCACACATCTCTCTTTCTGTTTTTATTCTCACTAATTCTCTCAATTCTTTTTAGCTCACAATTCTCTCTATCTGTTTTTGCTTTCTCTCAATTCTTTTTAGCTCATAATTCTCTATAATTAAGACTTTAAATCAAATTTTTGAAATCTACTTACATCAAAAGCTTTTGTAAGCAATTCTGCAACATTCTTGGCAGTATGGAATTTAACCATTTGAATTAGTTTCTTTTCATTGCAATCTCGAATAGAGTGATGTCTAATCTCTATATGCTTTGTTTTTGAATAAAAAACAGGATTTTTAATTATCCAAATAGTACTATTATTGTCAATAAAGATAATGGTATGTATAAAATTATACCCATAGTCAAGTAGTTGATTTTGGATCCAAAGCACTTATTTTACAACACTTGAAGCAGTACATATCAGCCTCTGTTGTGGAATCTAGCAATCCAAGGTCTACTTCTTACACTGCCATGAAATCATTCTACACCAAGGAAGTTATAACCTTTGTTGTGGACTTCTTATCCAAGCTTGCTCCAGCATAATCACTATCAGTGTATGTTACCAAATCAAAAGGTGAATCTTTTGGATACCAAAGGCCCAATTTAGGTTGACCTTTTAAGTATCTAAAATTCTTTTTTATAGCACGAAGATGTGGAACTTTGGGTTGACTTTTTGGTATCGCCCTGGCGTCAATGCAAACATAATATCAGGTCTTGAAGAACTAAGGTACATCAATGAACCAATCATTAATCTATATAAATGAACATCCACTACTTCACCATTTTCATCCTTGAGCAGAGGCTTTAGGTGTACTTGCTATCTTGACATCAGTAAAACCAAATTGCTTCAAAATCTCAGTCACATACTTGTCTTGACTGATAAAAATCCTATCCTCCTTCTGCTTTACTTGCAGTCCTAAGAATAATGTGAGTTCACCCATAGAACTCATCTAAACTTCTTATGCATTATCTTCTCAAACTTGGTGCATAATGATTTCTTTGTAGAGCCAAAAATGATATCATCTACATATACTTAAACTAACAAAATATTTCAACCTTTGTCCCTTTGATAAACAATGTCTTATCACTTTTTACCTCTTGAATCTAGTGGTCTAACAAATATGTTGACAAGGTTTCATACACGCTTCTTGGAGCTTTGATCGCAGGTCCATAAAAGTGCCTTTTTTCTACTTTTGTATTACTATGTTCAGAGAAGTCTGGATCTTTCAAATCCAGTGGTTTGGACAAAGATAGATTTTTCCTATTCTATCATTACATAAAAGAAGAAGCATTCTTGTACATCTATCTGGTTTACACCCACAAAAGTCTTTAAATGAGGCTAGTAGGCTAAAAATAGCCTAATTGCTTCAATTCTTGCAAACAGGGGAAAATAATTCATCATAGTCAATCCCTTCTTCTTATGTGTACCCTTGAGCAACCAATCTTGGTTTATTTTTAATCATAATTCCTCTTTTATCCTTTTTATTCCTGAAGACCCGTTTAGTGCCAATAACCCTTTTTCTATTTGGTAAATCCACTAAAGTCCAAACTTCTTGTAGCTTGAATTGTAGAAGCTCTACCTGCATAGCCTCTATCCAGCTTAGATCCTTCAATGCATGAATTACCTTTTTGGGTTCTTCTTATGATAAAAAGTAAGCAAACAATCATTTTTAAAAGTCTTTATGGTTTGTTCTTTGATGAACCAAACTAAACAAACCATGTTCTTTCAAATTCATTGTTATTCTTCTTGTTTGAGGTGTTGAATTCAAGTCTCCAATAGTTTGTTCAACTGGATGATCTTTGTGTATTCTTGTAGTTGAAATAGGACTGACAGGCATAAATGCATCCAATTTTTCATGTCAGCCTTGCACCAAATTCTCATCATCAGTGAATAGATAATATCTTCCAAAGTAGGCATATTTGGATCATCTAAAAGATCAATGCTTGTTTTTCCACCAACAGTATTAAATTCATTTGTGCTAGCAGCATTAACAGTGTTAGTGTTGTTAACATTATCTTCTTTCTCTTGATCAATACCTTCACTATCTTTTCTTGGATCACCACCTTCTTTTCATCATCCCCTGAAGGTTTGAATACAACATCAGGAGAACTCTTTGAACTTTAAAAGAATGGTGGATCCGCAGTCCATAATGGTAGCAGAATGTAATCTTTGCCAGGTACTGTCTCCATTCTAGATTTACATGCATCATAACATGCTTTTGTACCTGCATTACATTAGAATGGTTTCCGGCAACAACTGGATTATAAATCTTGACTTTGTTAGTGCATCCAATATCAAAAAGCCACATTGGTCCTCTACTGCAATATTAGGTGTATTCTCACTAACTAGATATGCAGGTTCTCTTCAACTATCTAGTTTCTATTGTTGAATACTCTAAAGGCTTTACTATTGATTGAGTACCCACAATGAAATCACTTCATCAGCCTTACCATCAAACTTGCCTAAGTGATCTATGGTATTGAGAATTGTAACAAGATACCCAAATGGTTTCATAAGCCTAAAGTTGGTTTTCTACCAAGAAAAAGTTCATAAGGGGTCTTGTTAAAAGCTTAGTTATATTTATACCTATTTTACACATAGCAAGAAGTATTAACTGCTCAGCCCTAAAAAGTAGTCAGATTGCTTATATCGCTAGCATTGTCCTAGTCAGCCTCAATTAGTGTTTGATTTTTCCTTTAAGCTACCCATTTTGTTGGGGAGTTCTAGCTACACTAAATTCTCTCTTAATACCTTTTCCTCACAAATAAATAAGTCATATCCTTATTCTTGAACCCGATTCCATTGTCATACCTAATTACTCTTACCCTTTTGTTCTATTAGATTTTCTACTCAGTTATAAAGGACTTAAGTAATGCACTAGTCTCAACTTAGTAGCTAGAAATAAACCCACTGAACCTCTGTAATCATTTGTGACAAAACTAGGCAATACATCGTTTTCATAAGCTTTTTACATATGTATGGACCAAAACATAAATCCATGTGAAAATATGTAAAAGGTTGTGATTGAACTTACTGTTTTGGACTTACAAGAAGCTCTATATTGCTTTCCCTTTTGACAAGCAACACATGTTTGATTATTTTCAAAAAATTTTGAAGGTAAACCTCTTACAAGAATTTCCTTTAACCTGTTTATTCATAGTTTTGATATTTATGTGTCTAGGTTCTCCTATGCTAAGTTTGATTCATCAGATGTGGCTTTTGCAAAGAGACAGTTAGACCTCCTTTAGGAACAATATTTTAAATCAAAACACTTATTCTATTGTCTTTTCAAGGAACTTTAAGTAAAAACATGTCTTTCATCAGTTAACTTAAAAGGTTTGGGAGATAAAACTAATATATTTCAGTGTCATAAAGAGAACCTATCTTTTTGTCACACATTTGTGAGACACTAAATAGGATAAACTGTAACTCTCTTACAAAATACATATTCTCAAAATCTAAATTACCAGTTTTGATTGTTCCTCTGCCTGTGATTTTCCTTCCTTTGGGGTTACCTCCAAAGGCGACATATCCTCCATCAATTTCTTCAGAGTAAGTAAGATAAGACATGTTCCCTGTCATGTTCCTTGAGCATCCACTATTAATCACTTCTTTGTCCTGCAAATCTTACTGTATATTGCCCTGCACATAAGGTAAGAAAATCAGCTTCTTTTAGGGACCCAAGCCATCACTGACTTGGATCTGCCTTGTGCATCAATATAATCAAATCTTTTAAATTTCATTGATGCACTATTATGTTTGGAAACATGGTCTATAACTTTAGTCTTTGATTTCCAAACCTAACAAGCTGAGGCCTTAACAACATTGACATGATTTCCTTGACAGTATTAAGTACTGCTTTTGGTCTAACAATATTAACCTTTTGATTGAAATTACTATTTTTAGTTATTGTTTTGTTGTTAATGGGCCTTCTAACAGTTGAATGTGCTTTATTAAAAACATTTGTCATTGGTCTTGCATTATTCACTGTTGTTCTGGTTGGCTGTATTACATCTGGTCTAGCAGTAGTAAGTGATACTAGTCCTGACTTCATTAATACTGCTTTTGGAACCATGTTCCTTTTAGGACTGGGGTGAGTCAATCTAGAAAAAATTTGATGATTCACCCTTTGAGTATAGTTCCACACTGGTTTTACCATCTCTTTATTCTTAAACTGTCTCTGATGGTAATCACAATCATACTCCAAGTGATCAAAACTTCCACACACATAGCAAGCTTTGTTAAACATCTCAAAATTACTCCTTAATCTTTGAGACATCATGTAATTCTAGTTTCTTTGGTTTCCTCTAGGACTATGTGTGGTTTCATCCATATTTGATCACCTTGATTTAATACAATTATTTTCTAGGAGATTTTACTTGTTTATTAGATTTAACAAACTTTACTTTCAGCAAAACTAGGTTTACAATTTCTTCTCTATTCTTAGGCTTTGACTTAGCTTCATCCGCCATATTTGATATCCAATCCTCAATAAGTGAGGGACAAAGTTATTACTAACATCTTTAGGCCTTGACTGCACTATGCCTTCGCTTTCACTAGTTCTCCAAACTCAGGCTTATTATCTGTATGCTCACTTACTATAGGCTCATTCACAAACTCTTCTAGACCAGAGAATGACAAATCAAGTTTTGGAGGCATAAAGTTTCTTGTATAGGGAGGTGGAATAGCATTATACCCTAAACCTATTTTGCACTTATTAACTATCTGACAGTCTATTAGTTTGCTTAAGTTTTTAGATGAATTCTCAAAATTTTCTACTGTTAGATGAATTTCATCTTTTTGTTTTTGAGCCAGTTTACTTCCTCTAATCTTTGTAATGGTACTTCTGCTTATTGAATCTCACATTTTAAGACCTTGATATCTTCCTCATAATAAAAATCATTATTCTATAAACTAGAAGCTTCTTCTACGAGACTCTAACATATATTGTAAGTAATAGATTTAACTAAGAAGTCTTAGTCTTTAACAGTAGTTCATTTTATTCTTTAAAAATAATAATGAATTTTAACATTTTCCCAACAGGATGAGTGAACAGTTTGAATAAGTAGTACTCAGAGTTTAGACTTGTAGAAGAGTAAAGCCATGAGTGCAAAGTTAGTTGGACCTTCTTCTGCTTGATCACTCCAATCATAACCAAAACCATCATAAGACACCAAAGCATTAGAAATAGTTGTCTCCACTGGTAGAACCCTTCTTGTGTTCTCTTTATTCCTGTTTTCTTGGTTCCTTAAAGTCCTGCACTCCCTTGCAAAGTGTCCCCTTTTGTGGCAGTTGTAACACTCCACCTTTGACTTACCAAACCCAATGGTCTCGGTACCATTCACAGAAAACTTTCTTTCCAGTGTTCTTTAAGAATCTCCTTGCCCTCATTGTTAGCATAGCCATCTGCCACCTTAAATCCATCTCTTCTAAATCATCAGGATAAATTTGTGGCAAGTCCTTATTGTCAAGTTGTGGACTGTTTGGTTGACTTGCAAAGAAAGCACAGATGACAACATCACTCAAGTTGTCAATTGTTGTTGAGTTTACAACAGTAGCTTGAGTGCTAGACTTTGTAGCACTATGAGCAGTATTATACTTGCTCCATTGTATGCTGTTTGAGGACACAAGGCTAGTTTTGTGGCTTATGCTTGATGTCCCATTTGACCTCTGGTTCATAATCTTAGGTTGTTGTAAAGATCATTTAAGCTTAATGTATATATATCAGGCTTGTCCTTCTACACAATGGTATGTGATGTTCCCATTGGTGACAGACTTCTTAAGAACTTCTGATTCACATCTTCTTGTGAGATACTTTCACCATGAATCTCCAACTAACTGATAAGCTTTTGAAGCCTATTAAAGGTATGATCTAACACCTCTAAGCTAGATGTAGTAAAATTTTCCTACTGCTGCTTTATAAGATTCCTCTTAGTCGTTTTAGTAGCAGCATTCCCTCCAAACTTCTTCTCAACAGCCTGCAGTAATGACTTGGCATCTTTTATGGAGGTAAACTTCAATTGATGTTCATTAGGGGTTCCCATCAATAAAGTACTTCTTGCCTTTAACTCTAACCTCCTTTGTGCCTTTTCTTCAGCAGTTGTAGGAGCAATTATAGTCTCAACACCTTCTACAACTTTTGTTATTGGAGGTGCATTACCATTCTCTATGACTTCCTATAGAGAATAATCAATCATTTGGATGTACTGTTCCATCCTCATTCTCCAAAGCTCATACTCACCTGGTTTGAGCATAGGTACTTTTGATGCAGCCACCATATGTGTTGAGTCTTGATCCATATCTTCTAGGAAAGAGATCTTGTGTATTCAAAAAGGTTCTTCTTATTTAAAGCTTCTCAACAAGCTCTGATACCACTTGTTGATCCCACTTCAATAGATCTTTAATTCCTTATGCTTGTTAAGGTTTAGTTATGCAAGATAAATCCTACATAACTATGATATAAACTTTGTAAAATATATTGAAGATTATGCGGAATCTAATCTTTGATCAATAAGAAGAATATGCAATAGAACAGTAATCCTAATGAACATACAGATTAACTAACAAATCTTCAATATATTAATACGAATACTCTAACCAGTATTAGGGTTACAAAACCTTGAAACTATGACAATTCTATGAATGACTTGTTTTTGGTACATAGAACTATATAGCCTAGGGCCTCCTTTTATACACCAAGGAGTCCTAATGGGATTACAATATATTCCTAAATCTTAAAATATTCACAAAAATCTATTCTATAAATAACTCATACTTATCACGTAAGTAATCTTGATCTCCAATCAATCTTTATCCTTTCTTCTGTCTTTATCCATCCCTTGATAGTAAAAACTCTTTCAGCAGTCTTAATCTTTGACAGAGTTGTAACTGTACCAACAACATTAATCTGAACAGCAGTAGTAACGTATACACCTAGCACATTCAACTGTGTACAAGCAGTTGTAATACTTAAGAATATTTTCTTCATTTTTCACCAGCAAGTACTAACTTTACTCTAGCGTCCTAACATATATATCTAGCAGTACTAGTTACACTAGCAGTAGTAACTAAGTTACACTAGCAGTAAGTAGTAATAGGTCCACTAGCGAGTACTAACTACTTAGCATATGTTCATTAAGATTAACTGAGTAGCACTAAGTATTTGACTTCGCAGGCTGTAATTCTAACCTTAGTCTATTATTAATTCTCTGAGCCAGCATTAACTTTAAACAGTAAGTAGTAACTCCAAACAACATTCAAGAAGCTTTTAATCCCAACAAAAAGCCAATATACCTTTTGCTTCAAGCTTTCCAAATCATCCCATGGTCATTCTTAGGGATAACAGAGGAAGCCCCAAATACATGTAGACATGAGATATCGATTTTCTGTCGTTTAATAGCTTACGTATGGTGTTTTGTTGAATCGGCGTTGATATTCGTGAATGATTGGAGCCTGTTTTGAGTGTAGTACGAAGTAGCAAATTGCTTAGCCCTACGATAATGGTTCACGAGAGAAAATCGACATTGGTTCTAGCAGCCTTTACTAGCATTCAGTTTCTTCATTCCACACTCTATTTGTTGAGGTTTTTGACATAATACGTTAGTGAGAGATGCTAACACTATTAAAGTATTCTTTAAGACTTGATTTTTTGAGATTCTATGCCATTGTTGGTTCTTACAATAATCCTCTGGTGCGCCCTCTTTTATTCGAGAAGAACGTGTACCCCAGTGCTAACAAAGAAGAATTCAACGACAATCACCAGAACCTATGCGCTTCCCATTTATGCTTTTCGAATCTCATTGGGACATCACAAATCCCATATGGGAGGTGTGGTGTAACCTTTGCTTTAGCATTTGGAACAGGTTTAGGTGTTGAGATGCTTTTTGCTTTTTTCCTTGCTCACGAAAGGGACAAAGATGTTCTTTTATGATATTTTGAATTTTAAGAAGACCCGGGATGAGATTCATATTGTTGCTTGGTCATTTATGTCTGTCGAAATTGAGATTGGGATTAAACGTGATGCCATAACCAGATTTGGTAGAAGTTAGAAGTAGCACGGGCCATAAGGCAAATTGGAGATATGCAGAGGCACTTTCGTAGTATGAGATTGATGGTGTAAAAGTTTGTTGTCCTATGTCTTTTCAACAAATCAACTCTTCTAGATTTCTGGGTGAAACAGGTGTTCCTTCGGAAAGCGACCTCTAAATCTGAATCACAAAACTGACCAATCGAGAACAGGTTGTGCCCTAAGACTTCAATGAAATAAACCCTGGTGATCAATATATTTCCCCATTGAAGATCACCATAACCCAGAATTGAAGCAATATGATCATTTCCAAAGCGAACCATTCCTAGAAACTTCTAAAAAAATTTATGAGAAGCTTTAAATTTCCGGTTATATGCTTTGAGCAACCCGAGTCTACGCACCATAAGCAGATTTGAACTACCTGCCAAAGAAAAAGTAGAATTTGGAAACTGTTTTCTTATAGGTTCCTTAGGGTTAGATGTACATGCATTATCACCTTAAGAGCTGTCAGATTGACACTCAGATTTACTGGATGTAATTATTTTTCCTTTAAGGTCAAACATTCTTCCAGTCGGTGACCACCTAAGATAAGTTCTAGGTTTCTTAGGCTTAGGTGAAGCAAGTCTTTCTTTGGAGCCTACCTTCTTAGATTTCTTTCCCTTTGGCTTATGTTTCCTTTTATTTGCAGTTTTTGAAACATTAGCACTGTGTTTATCACCACAAGAATTCATATCAGTCACATACTTAAGCACACAGACATCATGATTAGAAGTAATTAACCATTGTTTACACACAACACAAACTACTTCAGATTTATCATTCCGAATAGCAAGCTTAATGTTATTACATTCAAATGACATATGCTTCTTATTCTTAGAAAGCAGTAAATTCCTAGGGCGTTCTTCTACTTTAACATCTTTATTGGTGATGCAACTACTCTTAGACGCAGAGGGGACCCTATCATTCTTTGTATTGCTCCGAGGATGGGGCCTTCTGGTCTTAGCAGTGTTGTCTACTCCTGTAAAAGATAAACCATTTAAATCAGAATTAACATCTTTCTTAGCAATGACATGAGGTTGTGAAACAGTGATCGAATTTGTCCTAACGCTTTTGGTTGATAGGCACAAATTTGTCTTCCCTAGAAGTCTTAGAAGGATTAATCCTAAACATTCCTGGGGCAATCACATTATCATTTTTCATAACTTTTGATTCTTTGGTGATAGGTATCAAGTTTGAAGTGACTAGGTTTGACAAATTATTCGTCTCAACAACCTTTGGAGGAACCCAAGTTTTTGAAAATTTTAGACGTTCAGATTGAAATGCATTTGGTTCTCTCACAACGAAATTGTTTTTGAGAGATTGCAAAGACGGTTTCCCCACGGTTGATTGATTTGCAAACTTAATATTCGCACATGTACTTGTGGTGGTGTCCTTTTATTTAGAAACCTTATCAAATAAATGGGCTCATACCTTAGTGTGACACCCTAGGCAAATCCCACATCGGTTGTCGCCTGGAGAGAAGCTGTGTTCATAAGATAACATCCGCCTTACAATGACACAACGCGTTTTGTGGTCTACTGTGAGTGGGTTCCTAAGAACTGGCAGTTAAGCGTGCTCGTGTGAGAGTAGCACTGGTATGGGTGACCTACCCGGAAGTCTCACTCGAGGGCCACAAAAACAAAGACGTAAGCCTGCAGACAAAGCGGACAATATTATGGTCTGAGTAAGGCGGGGTGTTACAAGTGGTATCAGAGCCACTCTTGAGCCGTTCAGGATGATGGGGCAAACCTCATCGATGATGATGATTCTCTAAGGGGGGGTGATTGTGACACCCTAGGCAAATCCCACATCGTCATTGGCCTAGAGAGATGTTGGGTTCATAAGATAACATCTGCCTTACAATGACACAACGCGCTTTGTGGTCTTCTGCGAGTGAGGTTCCTAGGAATTGGCAGTTAAGTGTTCTCATGTGAGAGTAGCACTGGTATGGGTGACCTACAGGTAAGTCTCACATGAGGGCCACAAAAACAAAGCCATAAGCATGCGGACAAAGCGGCAATATTGTGGTCTGAGTAAGGCGGGGTGTTACACTTAGCATTTTCATAAATCGTATCATGTAACTTTTGTTGCAAAGAGTCAGTTATGGTTTTGGTTTGAGCCCGTGTCACATTGATAGAGTCAAAAAGGTTCTTGTATGTTTTCTTAAGATGTTCATTTTCTTTTGCATAATTCAAATCCAGAAACTCTAATTCCACATTCTCATTTTCTAGTTTCTGAGACAAAGGATCAAGGGTATCTGATACACATGGAGTATCCTGACTCTTACCCTTGAAATCTCCCAAATGAGCTTGTAACCGTTTGATCTTTTGTTGCATGTTATTATAAGTTGTATCGTATGAAATTTTGTTATATTTTCATTCTACACAATTTTTGTACCAATCATTCCAAAGTTTAGCATATTCATTTTCCTTTTTAATGATACAATTTTCAAACCTTTCTTTCGTACGTTCAAGCTCAGTCTGGAGATTTGATGTATCTACAACATAATTACTTTGCACAATCGACATAATATCCTGACTAACAACTACTTTCGAGAGACGCTCAATTTCATATTCCAAAGTCTTGTGCATAGCAAGAGATTCATCAGCTTCTTTTGCAAGATATTTGAAGTCTCAAACAATTTTAGCTGCTTCTTTAAAAAATTGTATTTCGAAATTTTGAACTCTATCATCAACTTGGTTGATGATAGGAAAATTTTCATCTTTTACAATTTTGTGAAGCTCTTGATGAGCAGTAGACGACCAAGTGTGTATATCTAATGTCATTTTTTGTTTAACATGTTGAAGAGTCACAATGGTGGTTTTTACCTGTTGTTTCTGTTGAGCTTGCTTGATATAAAAAGGATTTTGATAACCCAAAGCCATTTTTTGTTCAGTGTGATAAAATGAGTCTGGCTTAGGTGAAAGCATATGCATTGTTTGAATCGATTGACCCATTTTTAGCAAAATGTTATCTAATTCCTTTATTTTATTCTCAAGTTGAATTTGTTTATCAAGGAGCTCGTCTTTGCGTGTTTTGAAACCAGACTTCAACTTTTTCTTCTCTTGTTGAAGATAAGAAACACTTGATTTTTCTTTTGAAAGCAGGTTATTTAAATTTGCAATTTCCTCATTCAAAGTCGTTATTGTTTTAGCAGAACTTAAGTGAAGTGCATTTATCTTTTTAGTAAGACATTGCTCTTGATAAACAGACTTTTGGTAACATCTTTCAAGCTTATCATGTTTTTCTTGATTAATTTCAAAACACTTTTCTTGATTTTTATATCTAGCAAGCTCAGTGGTCAAATCAGCATTTGTTTCTTTCATTTTGCGATTGATCGTGTTGACTTTCTCAACCTTTATAGCTAAATTATTATATAATGATTCAAAATAAGCATGTGTTTCCTCAACAGTTGCGGGATGATATTCTACTGTTCCCCCACTTTGTTCCACACTAGAAACTACAGAGATAACATTACTGTCATTCTGTTGAACTTGGTATGGTTCAAAAATTGGTTCGAGTAACTCAGTATACTGCTCCTCTTGAGTAAACATATTGAATATATCATTATCATAACAATTTTTAGAGTGGTGTACGTCAGCTGATCTATCTGAGTCATAGACGGGAGCTTTGTCAGTCTGAGTACCCAATGTCGATGCTTGCTGCAAATTAGCCATCAAAATGCAGTTTTCATTGACTTCCTCAATCTCTTCAAGATCTCCTGCAACAGCCATGAAATCAAATTCCTCAGCTTGGAGTCGGGTTCCTGCCTCTTCCTTTTGAGCGATCAACAACTGAGTCTAAAGAAAAGTAACATCCCTTTTTCTTGGCTTTGTAGTGCAATTCATGGCATAGTGACCCAATCCTATGCAGTTGTAGCACCGTATCTGATTTCCATTGTTCCCATTACCATAACCTTCAGCCCGTGCTGCTACAACATTACCATTCCCTTTTTGATTCGCATTCGGATTAGCAATTCTCGGAACAACAATAAGCCCATTCTCATTTCCAACATTTTGAATACCAAGATTCTGAAATGCATTCTGAACAACCTAATTCCCGACATTCTATACTGCATTATACCTATTTTGATTCCTAACATTCTGCCCAACATACTGTCTAAACTGTTTCCCATCATTACCTCCAACCATCAGCATCTGTCTGTCTTGACCCAAATTCATACTCGGCTGTGCAATCTACCTATTACGAGGGTTAGATGAAATTCTCTGTTTGTTATTGGTTGGCGTAGAATAGTTAAGTTTGAATGCTTTAGCTATTAGAACAAGTGCCATGTTCATTGTTGTTGTGGGATTAGAAATGTCTTCAGGATTAATCATTAGTTGTTGCATGTAGTTCTAGTTGAATGTTGGTTGCGGGTTATAGTTGTTGTTGGGTGGTGATTGTTGCATGTAGGTAATATGTGATGGTTGATCTTGGTGAAACACTGGATAATTGTAAGGGTTATTGGAATTTGCCATAAGTGCCAGAGGATCATGTGCTCTTGCAAGTCATTCTGCCCTTAGTTAATTTACCTCCACCTAATTGTATTTCAAGAAATCATACAACTGCGTGCAATCTACTTCATGTGAATCCTTTGTTTGGTGCACAATGGTAACATGTCGACCCTATTATGGTTGTAGGTTGTTTAGGAACTTGAGATTGCTTGCAATCTTTTTTGGAAAATGTTTGTTTCTTTTGAAGTCATTTTTTAACTTTGAGAAACGATGATAGTAAGATTCAATCGATTCCCCATCGGAAGAAGTAAACTTTTCCTATTCATTAAACAACTTAGCTTTTTACTCTTGAATTCCAATATTAAAACCTTTCATCATTTGTTGAACATGTAACCAGATTTCCTGTTCACAACTAACAACAGCAGCCTAGATGTCTATCAGGAAGACCGCATAAGATCGTTGAATGGATTGATCATCTGTTTCCATTTGCTTTACTTCTTTTCAATAAGTTCTCAATCAGTCTTCTCATGAAAAAGTTTAGCACAGGAACTTTTAACTTCACGGTCTGGATCACCTAATTCAAGAATCATTCGTCTGACATATAGACCATTCATAATGGAATTTTATATTAACTTTCCATTTGGTTTACTCTTTGCATAACGAAGAAGACGAGAAGACCATGGAACATAGTTGTCTTTGTTAAGCATAGGTGGATGGTTTTTGGAACCAGCAGCATAAATGTCTTGTTGAGTCGACATTGCGAAAGTGATGTGAAATGATATAGTAGGATCATTTTAGTGATTAGTGATTATGAGATGTTCTTGATTGTTGTTTAAAGTGATTAGGTCTTTGTTATTTCATGGGATTTTACTAATCTTTAATAAACCAGGAAAATAAGTTAATACTTCTCGGGATTTTACTAATCTAAGATAAACCATTGAAATTAAGTTTTTCTTAAAATGTTACTAACTTTAGTGTCACAAACCTTAGGAATATGTCACAAACCTCAGTGTCACAAACCTCAGGAATATGTCACAAACCTCAGTGTCACAAACCTCAGGAATATGTCACAAACCTCAGTGTCACAAACCTTAGATGCACAAACCGCAGATGCACAAACCGCAAAAAAATAAAATTTTTGACAGAGTTTTGTTTCCTTGAAATGACATAAACCGCAGAAACATGTAACACCTATATGTCATAAACCGCATAACACAAACCTCAGGATTACATAAACCTCAGGATTACACAAACCTCAGGATTACACAAACCTCAGGAATACACAAACTGCAGGATTACACAAACCTCAGAATTCAAACACAAACCTCAATCTTCAAACATAAACCTTAGTATTCAAACACAAACCTCAAAACTAACTTTTAAATCACTTAAAAACCACTCTTTTGAATGTTTTTGATCCAAATATTTTGTACAACTAACTAAATCTAGGCTAGATACATCTTAAAAACACAAACTTTAATATTTGTAAACACAAAATTTTTTAGTCATTAAAAAACGTACGAACTAGATTTTGACCATATAAAATGTAGATTTTGATCTAAAAAAATGCACACAAATCACTAAACACTCCTAGGCTCTTGATACCACATGTTAGCATATCAAATCATCACCAACACACACGAAAATACTTAGAATCTTAGAGAGAGAAAGAGCTAGAGAGAGAAAGAGTAAAAGGAAAAATAAAAGGCTTTTATTAGCTAGTGAAAATGAGAACCAACACCCTCCTAACATGCTAGGAGGTTGTATTTGTTAATACAAATAATGTCTAAAAACGTTATTTATATTTTTCGACCTCTCAACGTTTTGATAATAACAAAATGTAAAAACGTTTACAATAAAAATAAACGTCTACAAATTATTAAATGTAAAATTTTATTTCTAAGATTAGTGATCACTTAAGGTATGGACAAACAAAATAATTAAGCATGATTAGTGATCAAGAAAATATTTTTCTCTTAATCCTCACTTTTAATTCTACAAAAGTTTTTTTTTAATACATTTACAAAATATTTTCTAATTAAAATAAAAAGTTTTATTAAAAACTTAAAATTTGAAATTCAAATTTTTCCTTCAAAACGAAAGCTTCTACACCAAATATAACATTTCCCACAAAAAAACAAAAAAGGGAGCGGAGTCTAGGCGGCGGCCCCCTTATATATAAGGGACCGCCGGGACCACCCCCAGAGATCCGTTGGGATTTCTTTCCTATAAATACTGCTTCATTTTCAGCAGAAAAATATTCCTCTTTACAAAAAAATTCCAGTCTTTTTTTCTCTCTCTAAACCTTCTTTCTCTCACTAAATATCTTGATCATTAACATACTTAGATCTTATTTCACGTGATCTAATCTCTTCTTCTCATCTCTTCCCTCTCATTTAAGTACAAGAGAAGAACACTCGTATTCGTCAAGAAACGAAGTGTTAATTAGTGATCTATCCTCCTTTCTTCTAAGTACCAAAACTCTATTGTGTTTATCTTGTGTATTTGTGTGATTCGGATATTGTGTAGATCTGATAGTGTAGATCTTGTGAGTGTGTTTATCTTGCTGATATGATCAACAAAATTACCCCTCTCGATCTTAATTCTGATCGTGACATTTGCTACTGGTCCTTATCAAACGATGGCATGTTTTCTGTTAGTGATGCTCGGCATATTATTGATGCTCGTCTTCTTCCTGCTCTTGATACTCATACTCAGTGGGATAAATGTATTCCTCGCAAGGTTAATATTTTTATGTGGCGCTTCAAGCTTGATCGTCTTCCCCATCGGCTTAACCTTTCCTCTCGTGGGATGGATATTCCTTTGATCGGCTGTCCTTTATGTAATGCTAATATGGAGTCTTCTGGTCACTTATTTTTCGGTTGTGATTTTGCTAAAGATATCTGGAATTTGGTTCGTGTTTGGACTGAAACTTCGTTTTCAGCTTGTTCTACGTTTGCTCATTGGGAGGTGTGGTTTAATTCTTGGCAAGCGTCTAAAGAAAGAAAACGGCATTTATATGTTATTTTTGTTGCTTCTTTATGGTGGATCTGGAGGTTTCACAACAGCATCATTTTTGGTCTTCATCCTCTTAAGAGAAACGTCATCTACGATAACATCCGTTCCTTCTCCTTCTCTTGGCTTCATCATAGAGGTCATATGGCGTGCAGTTGGAATGATTGGCTCAAGTCTCCTCTTGTAGTTCTGAGAATTTCTTTGAGATGACTTTTTCGACGTGCTTGGTTTGTATCCAGTGGACCATTTTTTATTTATTTTCAGGCTTTCTTTTATTTTTATCGAGGCATGTTTGGGATGACATCAAAAACACCTCCGGAGTGAAAATCGGTGGCTCAGCCTCTGTGGGTAGGGGTTTTTCTCTTGTTCTTGACAAGAGTTTTTTCATCCCTTTTGTTATCCTCGCAGTTAAAGCGCTCGAGTGTTCTTCTTGTATGTAGTTTGTTTATTGACTTGGTGTTTTAGTTTGAGCTTCTAGCTCCTTGCTAGAAGTCTCCTTTTTAATATATTATCAACCGTTCAAAAAAAACTATAAAATGTTGGTGTCTTGGTTTGGTTGTTTCTTTCCTTATCTCTTCACATTATTATTGTTGTTATCGTGCTTTATTTTAGATAGTTATTGCTTGTTCATATTATGATTTGATTGAACATATAACTCGGATCTATACATTTTGAAAGTAAAATTTTAAATCGAAAAATGAACATATAAACTATTCAACCCCCCCCCTTCTAGTTTCCATAATTGGTATCAGGATTAAGGTCACTCAAGATCTTTAAAATATATTGTATTTTAAAGCTTGGATCGATTATTGGATTCCGACAAATATCTAGAAGGGAAATCTATGCAAAGACCACCACTCTTTGAAAGCGATAGTTTTATTTATTGGAAAAATAGATTCGAGACATATGTTAAATCAAAAGATCTAGATCTTTGGCATGTTATTACCAATGGTGATTTTCAACCTATTGTACAAAATCTGGAAACCAAATTAGATGAGGTTATCCTTTTTGAAAAACAAACCGATGATCTCAAAAAGAGACTTGCGAAAAATAATGAAGCAAAAATGGTTATTTACAATGCTTTGCCAAGAAAAGAATATGAAAGAATTTTCATGTGTAACACGGCAAAAGAAATTTGGAAAACTTTGTTAATCACCCATCAAGGTAATAGCCAAGTCAAAGATAATAAGATCGACCTTTTGGTTCAACAATATGAACAATTTGTCATTTCTGAAGACGAATCTATAGATAGTGCTTTTGCTAGATTTAATACTATTATTACTAGTCTTAAAGCTCTTGATGAAGGTTATTCTAGTAAGAACTACGTAAGGAAGTTTCTTAGAGCTCTACATCCTAAATGGAGAGCAAAGGTCACGGCGATTGAAGAGTCGAAAGACTTAACATCACTATCTCTTGATGAACTAATCGGGAACCTCAAAGTTCACGAAATGATCATCAAGAAAGATTCCAAAATAGTCAAAGCAAAAGTTGAAAGAAAATCTATTGCTTTAAAGGCTAAGAAAGAATCAGGTGGTGAAGAGTGTTCGACTTCCGGTAGTGAAGACGAAGAGTACGCCATGGTGCTAAGAGACTTCAAGAAGTTCTTTAAAAGAAGAGGTAGATTCGTGAGACAACCTCGAAACGACAAAAAGATGTTCCAAAGAAGTCGTGATGACAAGAACGGTAAAGGTGATAGAAAATGCTTTAGATGTGGCGACCCAAATCATCTTATTGGAGAATATCCAAAACCACCGAAAGATAAGAACCAAAGAGCTTTTGTTGGAGGCTCTTAGAGCGATAGCGGTGAAGAAGATGATGAAAAGGTCAAAGATGAAACGTGTCTTGTAGCTTACGCATCAAGTGAGATATGCCTTGGAGTCGACTTGGAGCCCGACGAATGGATCAAGGATAGCAGATGCTCTAAACATATGACGGGCAACCGAAAGCTCTGTTTTACTTACAAGGCATACAATGGAGGTAACGTCATTTTTAGTAGCAATCTTCGCGGTGACATCATTGGCAAAGGTACGATTTCTAATGACTCTCTCAAAATATATAATGTAGAACATGTTGATAACTTAGGATTTAATTTGCTAAGTATAG
>BQNB010058760.1:0-37627 GCA_026074375.1 Tanacetum coccineum
AAACCATTTTCCTTTACTGTCTTTAGGAGTAAGCTTATTTAAGCTTATTTTCTTTTTCAAAGTATTTTCAATAGTGTATTAGTTTGTAGCTTTTTAGCTTATTTGCCATTGTAGTTTATTCTAGTTGCTTATTCTTATGCTTGAATGCTTATTAGGGGTAGTTAAATATCTGTTTTAGCTTATTTGCTCATTTCTTGCTTCATTAAAGCTAGCAGTACTAACTCCAAGTTAGTACTGGTAGTTAAAACTGTTAGTACTGTTGTTAGTACTGTTGAGTTTTTCTTGCTTAATTTAGCTTAATTGCTTTTTGAATTTGCTTATTTAGTGTTAGCTTAGCTTATTTGATTTGTCTTAAGCTTATTTGAGCTTATTTGTGTCTTAGTTTAAAAAGTTTAGGTGTTTTCACTATTTCTAGCTTTTATTCTTGTTCCAGCTTATTTTCTTTGCTTATTTTTATGTGCATTTGCTTATTCAGTGTTAGTGCCCAATCATAATCTTATCCTTGTCATATTCAAACACCAATCATCAATCGTCTTTCGATTTTCCATCTCTAGCCTCGTTGGGACATAACGACCCAGAGACACTCTACACTGCTTCCGGTTTCATTGATTTTGTGGATCCTGATCCCTGTTATGTATTTATATATGTTTGTATTTATTTACATATAAAAAAAGGGTGAGTTTTCGCGTGGTCAGACTACAAGCAAAAGAACAGGGAGAATTGACCATTGAAGAGAGGTCAAGATTGTTTGTAGAGTTAATGGACAAAAGGAAGAAGCACTTTGCAAAGCTTAGAGCTAAACAGATCAGAAGAAAACCACCAAGTAAAGCACAAAAGAGGAATTAAATGTCTACCTATCTGAGAAACATAGCTGGATACAAACACACTCAGTTGAAGCACAAAAGTTTTAAGGAAATTCAGATGTTGTTTGACAAAGAAATAAAGAGGGTAAATTCATTTGTTCCTTTGGATTCAGAGGTGGTGGAAGGCAGTGGAAAGAAAACTGAAAGCAGTAGAAAGGAAATAGTTAGTAAGAAAAGAGCAGGTGAAGAACTTGATAAAGAAAGTGTCAAGAGGCAAAAACTAGAGGATGATTCAAAAAAGGTAGAACTTCAACTTTGTTTAGAGATAGTTTCAAGAGATAATGAAGCTATCAATGTTGAATCATTATCTACAAAATATCTAATAGTTGACTGGAAGACACATATTTTAGCAGAAGACAAGATGTATTATCAGATCATCAAGGCAGATGGAAGTGAAAAATATTACAAGATATTTAGTGCAATGCTTGATGATTTTGACAAAGAAGATGTGTTAGATCTATACAGGCTGGTAAAGGGAAGATTTGAAACAGCAAGCCCAGAAGGATATGACAGAATACTTTGGGGAGATCTTATAACTTTATTTGAGCCAAGTGAGGAAGATGAAATCTGGAAAGCCCAACAGGACTACACATTAATAAGCTGGAGGTTATTTGATTCATGTGGAATTCATTTACAATTGACGGATACTATTACTATTCACATGCTGGTAGAAAGAAAGTATCCTCTTACACAAGAAATGCTTTCAAGGATGTTGAGTAGAAGACTAGAAGTTGATCATGAGTGTGAAATAGCTTATGAACTTCTCAGATTTACAAGATCACAACTTAAGAAGTAGAAGAGTGTTTGAATACATCCTCCTGAAGATTAAAAATATTTTATTGAAGAAACTTGATGATTAATATGATGAATATCAAGTTTTGGGGAGGATTGTTGGGAATAAAAGGCTTCTTAACTATTACTATTGTTGGTTCAAGTTACTGCTGCTAGTTATGAATATTACTACTGCTAGTTATAGTTTCTACTGCTGGTGAAGACTGCAAGAAATACACTAAGTCATTACTACTGCTAGTTGTAAAGTTACTACTGCTAGTATTAGTTACTACTACTATAAGAGTTTCTGCTGTCAATTATAAGTTAGTACTATTAGTTATATGTTAGTACGGTTGATGTGATAAGAATGAGATATTTTAGAAAAAGATATGTATGTATAGAAAACGCGTTGTAAGCCCATTAGGGTACCTTGGTGTATAAAAGGAGACCCTAGGGCATGTAGGTTAGTATCTCAATATCTCATCCTTATATATCATCTAGAAATCGTTTTGTTATAGCTTTAAGGTTTTGTATAACCCTAACACTATTAAGAGTGTTCGTATTAATATATTGAGGCTGAAAGTTTGGTATTATACAATCTTGTTTGTTACTGTTTTATTGCTTATTCTTCTTAATATCATAAACTAGATTCCACATAGTCTTTGATATATTTAATCAAAGTTTCTATCATAGTTGTCTTGGATTTATTCAATACAACTAAGCCTTTTACAAGCTAAGCAAGATCTATTCAAGTGGGATCAACAAGGGGCATTATTAGTCAGATAATTGAAAGTAAACAAAGCTGAAGTCAAATCTTTTAATAATTTTAGCATGAGTTTCGTGTATATCAGGCTGGGAATGTATCCGTTACATGTAAGAAGATGCCAGAATATATTCATAGCAAATGGCAGTGAAGATGGTAGCTAATATATAAGCCGGAGGACGCGGATAAGCAAGTACTACTATATTTTTATTGATGAAAATGTAAGTTATTTAATCTGTTTTCAAATGCTTTTCTACTTTGAAATTTGTATTATATTGTAGCTTATAAGAAAAGTAAAGAACACTTAACTTTGTTATCTTTTACTATTTGAATGATGACATCAAATAACGTTCCATTTATACCATCATTTATCCCGAATAAATTATCCACTTTTATATAATTATTGCAAGAATCGTTACTTAATTGCTTAAAGTTGTAAATTGCAGTAATTACGGAGTGATTTATGAAGACATGCTAAAAGGCGCACTTTTTGAAGCTTAAACTATGATATTTGAAGATTGGCTATTTCTACTCAATACGCCGTATCCAGAAAAGAAGATACGGCGTATCAGCGCCTGGACTTCACCAGAAAACACGTTTGTTCACTTCCCTATGAGGCGAATCCTGCCTATCTACATACGTCACATCCAGCTGGATAAACATTCAGAGATCCTGTAATAAATATAAATGGGGACTCCAAGGAAATTACCCCTATATGCCGTATTGACTCATTTGATACGACTTATCCATCAATTTTCAAAGGCTATAAATAAATGACTAAAAAATGAGTTTTCAGTGTGCAAAATCATATTCTCTATACCATACACATAAAAGTTGATTTTTTAAGAGAAGAAGAGCAGCCAAAGGTTAAGCATCAATCACGATTCCATAGAAGACACCGTGTAATTCCTATACTCTTGTAATTATTTAATTTTTGGTATCCTTCGGTAAAACGTTTAGTTTACCTTGGTTATTTGATCACGCTTGTATAATTACAATGGTTATGGGCTAATACCCTCGGGTATTAGCCATCTTAATGAAGATCTAATGTTTGGTTTGTTTTAATCCGATTGCTTAATTTATCGTTGATTGTTTAATTATGTTTATCACCTAATACTTGTCTACGTGTTTGAATATGTGACCTATCATTCAACTGGGTCTAGTGATACCTAACAAGTAAACTAGATACTGAGATAGCTCTCCATATCGTGTTTTATATTACTGGACCAATAGGATCACGAATAATGTTCTATCTTTGCCTTTAAATTATAAGCTTAGTTGGACCGGCAGGTGACCCGTATGTTTCAACAAGTATGTTCTTAATTAATTGGTAAGGACTTGAACAGTGAACTACCAGTATATAAAATACCGTCAAACAGTAAGTGGGTAAAGTCCCGATGGGCTAGGGTTTAACAAGATCACCATTGCTTTAATCCCTAGATAGATTATAATTAAACTAAAAGGATGCTTTATGCGGATACGTTAATTGTGACAGGATTCAACGTGTCTAGGTCTTAGGATGATGTCCCGCCTAAGTCTTAAGAATGATATGCCGCTTCGAGATAAGTAATCATTGCACTAAACAAACAAACCAGCATTTAATCGGATTTAATATGGCTAATACAGTTTTCTATCATTTGGCTTGTACCGCTCTTTTATCTTCTGATTGTCTTCTTGCATGTTTATTGTGTTTTGAATTGATTATTGTCACCATAAAACCTGTGCCAGTCTCTCAGGCTGAAAACCCCCCATTATCATTAGAACTAGGTTTAGCATAGGTTTAACAAGTAATTAGAATTAACTAGATTAATTAGATTAATTAAAATACTGATAGAATATAAGGTTAACGACCTCGCTCTTAGTGTTCGACACCCTACTTACCACGAAACTCCACCCGATCGGGTACACTGCCCGTTAAAGTGTTGTTTTAGGATAAGTCGGCTAAATATAAATTTAAAACTTGGTAATCAATAATTTGACCCTACACGACAGCACATCAAGTTTTTGGCGCCGTTGCCGGGGAGTGAAAAAGTTTAACCTTTAATTTTATTAGTATTTCTAACCATTAGCTTAGAATAATTTAATTAGCATAATTTAATTCTGTTTAATTGCATTGTGTATTTAATTGTTTGTTTAAATTCCCGCATTATTTAACTATTTTCTAAGTACTCTGTTCTGGTAGATCAACTGATACGCCGTATCCACCAGTTGGATACGACGTATCAAACCTTCCACTCAGACATAGTATTGACTGATGCAGTCTAAACAACGTATCTGTTCTTCCCAACAATACAGCGTATTCTGTAAAATCAATACGGCGTACTGATCCTCAACAGATCTATACGGCGTATTAAAATCAATTAAATACGGCGTATTGATCACCGGATACAGTAACAGTCATGATTTTTCCTATTTTGGTTTCCTATCCTGCTTTATGTGTTCTCTTCCCTAAGGGCACATCCTACTGATCATTTGTGCTTATTTTTAGGAAACCGTTCGACGAAAAAAGGAGTTACGATGGCAGAACCAAATGAATATATTATCATTACCCGAAAGAACTTCCTCTCTAACGATAACGAAGGAAGAATGGTCGAGAAGAGTTTTGTTGAAATACAAGGAACATTCTTAGTAAAAATACGTGATAATACTTTTAATGGAATAATTGGAGAAAACGCGTTTAAACATATTGATAGTTTTCTCGAAGTAGTTGGGCCACTAAAAGTAAAAGGGCTAACTTAGGATCGATTTAGGCTTAGCGTCTTCCCTATCTCACTCGCAAGAGCCACAAGTGAATGGTTTAAAAAGGATTGTATTGGCTCAGTTAATACTTGGGAAGATTTGGTAGAAAAGTTCGTTAAAAATTTCTATCAACTTTCTGATGACAATGAAGAGATGGAAGCTGATGAAAGTGATGACCCCAATGATATTGCTAAAATCTTCAAGATCAAAGGTAATTTATTTGACTACGATACACCCTTGTGTAAAGCATTCAATGATTTCAACTATCTCCTTCAAATCGACACGGATCTGTTTACTTTCGATATCCAAGGAATCAAGACTTACGAGGGGAATGAGTTAAATAATAATATGAGGGGGGATCTCGAGGAACCATGGTCAAATAATGGGGTACCATATCAACTATGTGATCATATATGCGAACCATATCATTTCAAAAATGGAAAGTCTAAATGGCCATGTGTAGTTCAGATATCGATGGGTTTTGTAACGAAGGAGAACTACCGGGAATGGTTCGAGTCAGATGCATGACTTATTTCCAAGATCACAAATGGTATGATGAATTGGTTGATGGAATGTTAAAAGTAGAGACTGTGGATCCCTTTAAATATATATCTTTCTACCTTGTTAAGGGTTGTAGCCAATATGGATAGATCCACACAAACTACAGGAGAAACAATGACTATAACTACAAAAAGGACTGTCCACTCAAAGAAGAAGGAAAGACTCTTGAAAAGGCTTATTACACACAGTTTAGAGCACCTTATCAACCTGGAGGGCGGTATAGAGCAGCAGAGCCATGACTCTACCAACGCAACAACGAAAATTCTTCATACCTTGATCGAAGACAAGCATTGGAGGAATCACTGACCAAATTCATGGCTGAGTCAGCAAAGAGACACGAAGAGAACTCGAACATAATCAAGGTGATTCGAGCTTCTACCGATGCAGCGATAAAACAAGGAGCATCGATTAAGACCCTTTAAAATTCAAATTGGGTCAAATGAGCAAAGTCGGTAACAAGAAGAGGATCGAGGTTTTCCTGGCTCACCATACTCAAACCCAAGGACATGTAAAATCGATCTTAACTGCTAAAGCTAATTCATCTGCAATACGCCGTATCAGATCAGGACCACACACCGTATCAAACACGCAGTACAATAGCTTATCTTCTGTAACGGTTCCGTTTCCTAGTCGACTGCATAGTTACTACTACGATGATTAGAAGGAGGCACGTAAAGTTTAGATTCTGGAAACATATGATCATACCTTGCCTCAGAAAGAAAAAGACCCAGGGAGCTTTACTCTACCTTGTTTTATTCATGATATTTGTTTTGATAAAGCCCTTGTTGACCTAGGAGCAAGTGTTAGTGTTATGCCATTCTCTACCTACTCCAACCTTGGTCTAGGTAATTTAGCTCACACTAGGTTAACTATTGAACTGGCTGACCGAATGATTAAACATCCAAGGGGTATAGCTAAAAACGTGCTAGTTAGAATTGGTAAATTTATTTTTCCTATAGACTTTGTTATCTTGGACATACCCAAGGATGACGATGTCCCTTTGATCCTCGGACGACCATTCTTATCTACCGCTCATGCCAAGATAGATGTTTTCAAAAGAAAAATTACTTTAAGGGTTGGGGAAGAGAAACTTGTTTTCAAAAGTATTAAACCAGCTACTAGCATAATTAGAAGGGTCTATATGGTAAAAGAAAGAACGGATCTTGATTCTAAAACTGAGTTTGTAGGAGAGGCTATTAATGAATCATTCGACCCACTCTATGGTAATTATATTGAATTAAATGATTTGGATATGCCTCTAGAACCTAGAATGAATCAAGATGATTTTGAGCCAACCCTTGATTTTATCAATGAGCCTACTTATAAGAGTTGTTACAAAATGAAATTTTCTTGTATGATTGGGTATAAACATGTTAATGCTGGTTTTCTCCCTTCCTTGTCCATTAATATCATGACTAAACATTTTTCTGATTTTATAATCAAAGACAAGTGTGATCATGAAGGGAAGAATCAAGCAGGGACTTTAACTGACAAACCTATTTTTGTTGGGAATTTTTCTATTATTTCAGGCTTTTCAATCACTAACGATGTGGATATTACAAGTGGTGTTGTGCTTGGCATGCCATTTTTCAAAAAATTTGTGTCATGCCAAAAGACTATGGAGAAATTCGCTCATGGGGATGAGTGAAAGCGAATGTATAAATGAGAGAAGGGAAAGAAAAAGTCTAACTTAAAGACTAGCTGAAAGAAAAGTGCTTACCGGGAGACAACCCGGTTGTTTTTAATTGTTTGAATTGTAATTTTAATTGTTTTATTGAGTCTGTCTTCCCAGACACTCAATACGGCGTATCGAACCCCTATGGATACGCCGTATCGAACCTGTCTGGACGTTATCAGTCTTTAATTTCTGCAAAACTTTAAAACATTTGTTTTTACAGGATGCAATACGGCGTATCCTTGGGTTTGGGATACGGCGTATTGACCTCCTGTACAGTGTGTTTAATTGTTTTCCTGCATTGTAACCATTGTATAACCGAGATAGGAATTGCACTTTTGTCTTCTAAACTTTTATGCAGGACCTTGCTGTAAGGAAATCGACGATATGGTATACTCTGAAAAAGACGTGTGTTGAACTCGTACGAGCATTCTGAAACCTCGTCAACCCACTTTTGCTTAAGAACTCCAATGGAGAATCATCCCGAGCAACATATCAGGGGAGTTCCTCGTTCTAATTCTATTTCCCATTTTCTTTAAATTGTTTTATCTATACAACGAGGACGTTGTATAATCTAAGTGGGGGGATGGAGAATTAGAACGCCTACTTGTCCTTTCTTTTACAAATAATATGCTATATGCTTAAATTTTTCTTTAGCATAACTTTGGAAAATTACTAGTACATGACCTCGCGCACATAACCCTAAATACAAATTGTAAGAATTGAGCCTAATCCTGTACAACTTTACTAAAAATTCCACTAAAATTATGAGTGTGTCGGTGATGTAGTGGACTTTAGAACTTGGCTTGGTATATCACTCGAGACCACAACAATGAGTACTATGGACTTAGATGGAGAAACAATTTAACTGGTAAATTTCTAGGAATACACCAAAAAGCCTAAATGTTGTAAAATTAACTAACTACACTGGTTAGTTAAACCCCGTGTAACCTTTTGCTTACTCTCACTATAAGAGTAAGATCCCTTAGAAAAACTTGTTGAGCCATTCATGTCTTTTTCACACCGTATGTCTATTTCGTTACACCTTTACACCTTAGCCTACCCTGTAGATTAAGCCTACTTAATCAAAGTTGCTAGTTGCTTTTGTGTAAAGTATTGTATTTCCTGTGTCAAAGTGAAATTTTCTATCTCCGGTTAGATCGGGAAATTGCACAATGCAATGGGAAGTTATGTAGCTCGTGTATTTTGCTACTTTCGCGATTATGTATTATGTCCGAAGATGAAGTGTTAAAGGAAAAATTATCCGGATGAATTATTATTGTGAAGATGGTGAAATTGCACCGAGGTTTATGGTTAAAAAATGGAAAAAAAATAGAAATGCTCAAAAAAGAGAAGGATGATTGTAGTCGGTTCGGTAAAACTTAAACCGATGATCATACTTTGAAAGACGATTATCCGTTGATATGTGGATAAAAATCAACGATGTATAGTTTTGTATAAAGTGACCGATATCACCACTTTTGTAAAAGTATGTAAATATGGGATTATTGGGAAGTTGACCGTTATGGGAATGCCAACTTAGGTTGTCTTTGTCATTTCTATGATCGAGGAATTTGTATATATTTCGAGTCTTTATCATCGAATGGTCGGGAAAAGTTTCTAGCAACTACCTTATTTGTCTAAACTTAATCTATTTGTTTTGTGAATTTTATTTAACAACAATTTGCTTCCCTAATATCGGGCCTACTTGCGGTTAAGTAAAGTAAACTACCAATCTTACCTCGATATTTAGAGCTATCCACGGAGTCGGCTTTATCGTCCTTAGTGAGCTTGATCTCCGTTGACATCGGTGTCTTGGTTGGTTTAGAATCTTCCAACCCCAAACTCTTTAACATCTCCTTGATGTAATTGGATTGATTGAAAAATATTCCGTCTTCCATTTGTTTAATTTGAAGACCCAAGAAGAAGTTCAACTCCCCCATCATACTCATCTCAAACTCGTCGTGCATGATTTTCGCAAAATCATCACACAAGTTTTGACTCGTGGAACCAAATATAATGTCGTCGACATATATTTGAACAATGATAAAGATGGGCTTGGTTTCATATAAACAGTTATTATCGACCATTCCCATTGAATACTCCGTATTTTTCTCAAAATGCTTTTAGTCTTATCAATACAAGCTGTGGGAGATTGATTAAGACCAATACAAAGCCTTCTGTAAGTTTTATAAACATAGTTTTGGTTGTTTTTGAAAATCAATGAACCCCGGAGTTGAGCAACTAAACACGTTGTTTATAAAACCCGTTTAGAAAAGCACTTTTTACAACCATTTGATATAATTTTAAAATCATTATGCACAAGCAATAGCAAGAAGTATTCTACACGACTCTAACCTAGCCTACCGGAGCATAATGTTTTCATCATAATCTATACCTTCTTGTTGATTATATCCTTGTGCCACTAATCTAGCCTTATTTCTAGATACTATACCATTTTCATCTAATTTATTTCTAAAGACCCATTTTATTCCTATGATCGATTGACTTATGGGTAAAAGGACTAATTTCAACATCATTAGCTACAAATTGATTTAGTTCTTCTTGCATAGCTACAACCCAAGTTTCATCTTTTAATGCCTCTTTGACATCTTTGGGTTCTATCGTAGCTATAAAACAAAAGAAATTACTATGATTTTGGGCTTGAGACCTTAAGGTTCTTTGATTAAGATTACCTATGACTTGATCTAGTAGATGATTCTTGGACTCCTTAATGTTAACGATTTCGTCAACTTATATCGACTCATCTTCTTCATTATTATTATTTACTACTTTGGTATTCTTTTTAATGGCTTCTTCTTCACCAACATCATCATCACTAAGGTGAATAATTTGGTAGGAGGGGGACTTCATCGAATGTCACATTGAGTGATTCTTCGACTTTCATTGTATGTTTATTTAATACTATATAAGCTTTACTATTTTGAGAATATCCTAGAAAAACACCTTCGTATGACTTAGGTCAAACTTGGTTAGATAGTCTTTAGTATTTAAAATGAAGCACTTGCTTCCAAATATTTTAAAATATTCTAAAGAAGGTTTCCTACCTCTAAATATTTCATAAGGGGTTTTTCCTAATATTAGTCGAATTAATATTCTATTTAGTATATAAGTTGACGTATCAACGGCATTACACCAAAACTTTTGTGAAACGGATTATTCGTTAAGCATAGTCCTAGACATCTCTTGTAAGGTCCTATTCTTTCTTTCTACTACCCCATTTGATTGTGGAGTACGTGGAGCCGAGAAGTTATGAGTAATGCCTTGTGCATCACAATAAGCTCCGAATTGTACTTCGTTATCAAATTCCCGACCATGATTCATTCTAATAGCTATTATAGAACTACCTAGTTGGTTTTGAATTTTCCTACTTAATATTTCAAATTTCTCAAAAGCTTCATTTTTAGTTTTTAAAAATCTAGTCCATGTATACCTAGAATAATCATCTACTACTACTAAGGTGTATAGATTACCTCCATAGCTTTTAATTGCCGATGGACCAAATAAGTCCATATGTAATAATTCTAAACATATTTTAGTGGAAACCATATTTTTAGCTTTATGACTTGCATGAGCTTGCTTCCTAATTTTGCAAGCATCACAAAAATGTTTATCATATTTTAGCTTAGGTAAGTTTCTAACTAATTCTTTAGATGAAAACGATTGAATTAAACGCATATTTGCGTGACCAAGTCGTCTATGCCATAAGGTAGAATTATACACTACCGTGGCGAGACATAATTTATCTTGAGACTTATTTCCTAATTTCATTACGTATAAACCATTTTTCCTAATCCCGTTTCCTATGATTTTACCATCTTTAATTATTTTCATTCTACTTCTTCCGTGAATAAGACTTGAACTCTTTTTTCTTTTTTTTTTTGGGGGGGGGGGTCCCCCCCCCCCACAAATTTGACCGACACTAAGTAAGTTAAATGCTAAGTTATCTACGTGTTCTACATTAGATATAGTAAGAGAGTCATTAGAGATCGTACATTTGCCTGTGATATTTCCCTTTAAGTTACTTCCAAAAACAACGTTACCTCCGTCGTATGCTTTGTAGGTAGAGAATAGGCTTTTGTTACCGGTCATATGTTTGGAGCAACCACTATCTTTGATCCATTCATCCGGTTCCAAGCATGTTCTCAAGCATACCTATTTCAACAAAAACAAATTCAAGCGTTTGGACCCCAATATCTCATGGGTCTAAAAATGTTAGTGTTGTACATCCCTTGCATTTGTTGCAATTGATTAGAATATTGAAATGGGATACAATTTCCCACATGCACAAAGCCTTGACTTTGTTGGTTGTTCCAATTCATAGGATAGAAGTTTTGATGAATTGGTTCTCTAGAGTTTCTTCTAGGTTGAGGTGTGTTGTATCTTGTTTAAGAAGAGATATTTCTCCTAGGCGGATGTGTTTTCGATCTAGACTCGGTTTTGACATGACCTATACCGCTTTTAGGTTATGGTTTTAAAGACGGTTTCTTTGACTCGTCAATTCTATTATGTATTAGTTTTTAGTAATAACAAAATCCGATCTAAAAGACATGGGTAGACTAAAAACGTGTTCTATCGATATTTCACCATCGGTGCGACTCACGGATCCAGGCAAGGTGGATCCGTGCACCTTTATGGTGGATCCGTCCGTTGCTTTTTCAGTGGACGTTTCAACAAAACTTATAGGTTTGCATGAATACAGGATCTATATGGAATAATTTTGCTTCCATCTAGAAAGGTATTTGGCCTTTAATAAGATATCCGCGATTCTTCTCTAATTTGTAATCCAATAACCAACTCAATGGTTGCTGTCAAGGTAGCTATATGTTTGTGGTTTTAAACGACATTTTCCTACATAAGGCGGTAAGATGATATCTTGACAGTTGCATATCCAGGCCCCTGACGAAATAATACGCCTCACAAGTTCCATAAGAATTACTCTCAATACGATTTTCTTTCAAATCCTTAAAATTTCCCCATGTACCGATTTTTGAATACCCATTATGGTAAGAAATTTTCGTGTGAAATATTTTCTCAATTTTGTGCGGTGATACATGTTTCCCTTCGATTTCTCTAAAAAAAAGGCAAAGCTCTTCGCATCGCAATGCCTATTGTGTCTGCTTGACCTTTCATATGGTTCCGCTAGTTAACGCTTTATGACTATCGAATCCTAGACCTATTTTACAACTAGATGACTTTTGATTATTTAGCATTTCTCTTAGTGAATTAGCGCTTTTATCAAATTTTACAAATTTAACTTGAGTTTCCTTAAGTCTAGCGTTTTCCGATTTAACTTCTTCACATGACTTACACGCAATCTCAATTTCTTTACCTCTCTCGTTCAATTCTAAAATTTCTTTTTCTAAAAGATCTCTTTTAGTTTTCAAAATTTTATTCTTGTTAATGATTTTTAAGCTAATTTCACATAAGCTATCGTATTCTATTTGCATACTATTATTATCAGGGGAGAAGATGCTTTATCAACTATAATAAGAAGAGTAAAGAGTGTAACCTTATTTGACGATTGACCATGAGACAAGTTTCATCGTAGTTTTGTCTGTCGGCGTCATTTTCGCTATCGCTCCAAGAATCTCCATTGAATGCTTTTTGATCTTGGTTGGCGAGATGGGTTTTGGACAATCCGCCAATTAGAAATTTGGATCACCGCATCTAAAACATTTTCCGGTCACTCTTCCCCTTTCTTCTTCATCCCTTTGTCGGAATTACTTCATTTCTTCTCTGGTTTGCCTACCAAATTTTTACCCTATCTTCTAAAGAACTTTTTAAAGTTCCTTACGGCCATAACACATTCTTCGTCATCGCTTCCGGATGTCGAAGTTTCATCATCACTAGACTCTTTCTTAGCTTTCAAGGCAATGGACTTAACTCTTTCCTTTTTGCCTCTATAGATTTCAGAATCCTTTTCCATGACTACTTCATGTACTTTTAGATTGCCGATAAGCTCTTCTAGAGCTAGTGATGACAAATCTTTCGATTCCTCAATCGGCGTGACCTTTGCTCTCCATTTAGGATGTAAAGCTCTAAGAAACTTCCTAACATAGTTCTTGCTAGAGAAACCTTCATCAAGAGCTTTAAGACTAGTAATAATAGTGTTAAATCCAGCAAAACCGCATCACTAAGATTTCTTTTAAGGATAGTAAATGGTTCATATTTTTTTTTTTGACAAGAAGAACAATTTATATCATTTACTTGGCTATTACCTTGATGTGTGATTAACAATGATTGTCAAATATCTTTAGCCGTTTTACACATAAAAACTCTTTCATCCTTTTTAGGTAAAGCATTATAAAGAACCATTTTAGCTTCATTATTTTAAGTGCAAATTTCTTTTTAATCATCATCCCACTTTTGTTGTTCAAAAGGAACTATTTCTAAAATTTGGGTTTCTTTGTTTCTGGCAAGCGGTGGAAAATCATCATTCAAGATAATATGCCAAAGATCTAAATCTTTTACTTTCACATAAGTTTCAAATCTATTTTTCGAATATTAAAATGATCACTTTCAAAAAGAGGTGGTCTTTGCATAGATTGTCCTTCTAGATATTTATCCGAATCCATATATCGATTCAAGCTTTAATGTACAATATACGTTAAAGATCTTGGGTGACCTTGGCTTCTGATACCAATTGTGGAAACTAGAAGGGGGGTTGAATAGTTTTTACCGTTTTAAAATAAAACTTAGATTATCGACTTATGTGAACTCAAGAGATATACACAAGTGTATATGATAGAGATGCAATAAGTAAATAAGTAATCTACTAAATATGAACTAGTAAAGATAAGAAAGATCAAACCGATGACACAATGATTTATATGTTCGGCTACGGAGCATCCCTTTTCCCCCTACTCCACTCCCCAAGTCAAGTACCCAACTTGAGAGTTATCTTCACTATGTCAACAAGCTCCCTTTAGGCGGAGAAAACCGTACACGTCGCTTACACTTTTTCCGGTACTAAGCTAAATACCGAGTTCTACTTCGAGATAGAACCAATCTAACACACTATGTATTTTGAGGCCTAAATACTAACCTATCATACACATATGATACACACAACACACAACACAAGATATACAAGATGAATGATTATCACAATCGTGATGACACAACTAAACTATTAACACTTGAAGCTTGACGTCTTCTTGAGTGTTCTTCACTAAAGAGTGGAATGAGTTGATCACTTGTAATGGATTATGTAACAAGTATAATGATCAAAGAATATAAAAGATAAAAGATGTATGTGAAAAATATTTGTCAAGAGTTGTTTTAAAATGAAGACTTAAGGTTGCTATTTATAGGCAAACCTTTGAAATTCAAATGTTGTCCCAAACAGCTGTGCCGTGCGACCCACGGATCCACCTATTGCTGGATCCGTCCTATGTATTTGGTGGATCCGTTGGTGGCGCTGGGACAACTATTTGTCATTTTATGATTAACCCCAAATCTATACAAAATATTGTTTTGTACTTATTAAAACTAGTTTATTAGATTCTTCTAGAACAAAATATTTCTTATCACCAATAAGGAAAGATTTTCTAGATTTGGGAAGATTTGGAAAGATTGTTTCCACTTATGGTTAATCTTATTTTGTCTTACATGATTAATATAACTAGCTTATAATTAATCATGTGTTAACTTAAATCATTTGATTAGAAAGGGTTTATGCAAATGATAATATTTTTCTTTGATCATTAACTATGTTTAATAATGCCATATTCATACCTTAAGTGATTTGTCGTCGTCAAGTAAACTTTCGACTAAATAACTTGTTTACGTAAACTTTTACGTAGTATGACATTATATTTGTTATTATCAAAACATGAAGATCATTAAATATAAATATTATTTTTGCGTGAATATTTGTATTAACAGTTTCCTTAAACGATCACTAGGCTATCGTATTGTTCGATTCTGATGCTGATTATAATTTTGTTTCCACTAAATTCTTTCCCTTGTTAGATGTGAAACCCAACAATCTGAACTTTACTTATGCAATTGAAATGGAAAATGGTAGAAATGAAAAGACCAATAAGATCGTCCGTGGGTGTACTTTGGTATTAGAAGATATTTCCTTAAGTATCGACCTATTACCTTTTGAGCTTAGGAGTTTCGATGTAGTAGTATGGATGGACTGGTTATCAAAGCATATGGGAGAAATCATATGTCACAAAAAGATAATCCGAGTTCTGTTACTGAATTATGAGATATTAGAGGTTCGTGAGGAACAACCGAAAGAAGACCGGAAGCACCTCTTGAGCATTAAAACTGACGAGAAGAAACTCAAATACATCCCTAATGTTTGTGATTTTCCCGAGGTGTTTCTCGAAGACCTATTGGGATTACCCCTTACGCGAGAAGTTAAATTCCGACTAAACCTAATTTCTGAAGCGACACCGGTGGCGAAATCTCCATACCGGTTGGCACCTTCTGAGATTCAAGAATTGTCTAATCAGCTCTAAGAATTCCAAGACAAGGGATTCATTCGACCAAGCCATTCGCCATGGAAGCACCAGTGCTATTCATTAAGAAGAAGGACGGTGCACTCTGATTGTGCATAGACTACCGTGAGTTGAACAAACTCACCATTAAGAACTGTTACTCACTCCCTACGATTGACGACTTATTCGGCCAATTACAAGGTGCATGTTATTTCCCCAAGATAGATCTTCGCTCTGGTTATCATCAGTTAAGAGTACACGAGGCTAGTATTCCTAAAATCGCACTCAGGACTAGATACAGGCATATCAAGTTTACGGCCATGCCTTTCGGGTTGACCAACGTCCCTCCAGTATTCATGGACCTTATGAACAGCGTATGTAAGCCGTATCTGGATAAGTTTGTCATCATTTTTATCGACGACATCCTGATCTATTACAAGTCTAAACAAGAGCTTGAAGTTCATTTGAAGTTAATTTTAGAATTACTCGAGAAAGAGAAGTTGTTAGTCAAATTTTCAAAGTGTGAATTTTGGCGGCAAGAAGTTCACTTCCTCAGGCATGTGGTTAACAGTGAGGGTATCCATGTAGATCCCAGCAAGATTGAAGCAGTGAAGAATTGGAATCCCCCAAGAATGCCAACAGAAATTCGTTCATTTTTAGTGTTGGCAATGTACTACCCGCGCTTTATCACGAATTTTTCAAAGATTACCAAACCCCTCACACTGTTGACTCATAAAGATAAGAAGTTCGAGTAGGGTGAAGAACAGGACGAGGCTTTTCAGACGTTGAAGGATAATTTCTATGACGCCGCAATTCTGGCACTTCCCGAAAGATCAAACGACTTTATAGTCTACTGTGATGCATCGAACCAAGGCTTTGGATGCGTGTTGATGTAGAGGGGAAAAGTGATCGCTTATGCATCCTACAACTTAAAATCCTTGAGAAGAACTAAACCACTCATGATTTAGAGTTGGGCGCAGTGGTATTCGCTCCCAAAATCTGGAGACATTATTTGTATGGATAAATAGTGTCATCTACACTGATCATACATTATTTGTATGGACAACGATTATGATTGTGAGATTCGCTATCACCCGAGAAAAGCGAACGTATTGGCTGACGCGTTGAGTAGAAAGGAAAGGATCAAACCGAGACGAATGCGTGCTATGAGTATGACGATCAGGTGTCAAGATAAAAATATTAGAAGCACATAACGATGCTTTCAAGGACTTCAATAATCCAACAGAAATGATGCGAGGATTGGACAAGCAGTTCGAAAGAAAGGATGATGGTGTACTTTATTTTGCGGATCGAATTTGGGTTTCGTTACGTGAGAACCTTGCTCATGAATGAAGCCCACACGACTAAGTACTCTACATCTCGGAGCGGATAAGATGTACTCGATTTGAGGACTTGTCATTGGTAGGCAAGAATAAGTAAGGTCATTACGTTGTACGTTGGCACGGTGTGATGTCGGTTTATAGATGGTTGGAGCTTTTGAAATTGATGTTACATGTTTGCTACTATAGTAGCCGTTTTTTGACCAGTGCTTTAATCACTCATAACATGTTTACTTAATGAAATTTCGAACTTGAAACGTCATCAACACACCTGATTACTAGGCCACCTCCTGATCACTAGGCCACCTTTTTTGTGAAAATGTGAGTTATATTAATATGACTAATAAGAGATTACAACATAGCCATCACTCATGGATTCAAATGGACATGCCCATTATTTAGTTTAATCAATGGAACAAATTACAAGTTCTTAAAATCTTTTAGCGTCTGACTCCTCGTACACAGCATCATTCTCCCTTGATTACTGAGATAACATGCTTTAGAAAGTCAACAATAAGGTGAGTGAATCCTAGATTTGTAAGAGATAAAAGAGAACACAAGTTTTTGTTCATCGTGTGACTTCTTGTACGGACAAGCCATTAATCAAGTTTCTATTGCAATAAGCTCATGACACTGAAGCCTTGACGTTAACGCATATCTTGTATGTAAATTCTTGTTGCCCCATAACTAGGTATTATTGCCTTATACCTATTTTCAAAATACAAATTGCCCGTTGACTGGATGCTCGAAAGGATTCGATTCATACCCCCAGACAGGGCTGTCAAACCCAATAGATCTATTTACTTGTACTAGCGCTTACCCATTATAGGTAATTAACAGTTCATGATGTGGGGGTCTTTTGGCAATAAGCTACTTATGCAATTAAAATTCATATTCGGGTCCAGCATACCATAAAGTTTCTTGTGCTCAGTTTATAAAACAAGCATGTCATTACTCGCGGGGTTTTATAAATACAGTTTAAAAAGTTGAAAGGCTGAGGCTATGAAACTCACCGTTTTAAGAGCACTTAGATCAGAAGTTGTATGAGTCATTGATATGAGCAGGAAGTTACTCCTAGGCACCTCCTTAAATCGTGTGACAGCCGATTTAATACGTAGAAAGTAATAATAATACGTAAAAATAAAATGTCGTTCATGAGATGTGTTTCCCAAGATAAGCATGTTTTATTGGTGCAATTTCAATAGAATTTTCCCAATTCCTTTTTATATCCCAAATTGACTTGTGACTAGTCTTATAGCGCAAACTGAATTATCTACCAAAGGGTTTTTCGGATTCTAACTTTTATTTATTCACGGTGTACTATACGTTTTACAATTTTTAGACTAGACGTAAAAACTAGGTTTCTAAATTTGACTTTACTTCACGGACTCATATCTATCTAATCACAAATTGCTCTATATGTGAGGCTTAAAACCCTTGGAATGATATATGTGTTCTAGTTTCCAGAAGGTAAGTCTGCTGGAAAATTTTACAAAGTCTCGTAACTATGTTGGAAAAGACCATTTTTAACACCTGGTTGTCCAAAATACAAAGTTAGCAAAAAGTTTACCCTTTACCAAAATGGCCATAAATCCCAAACCAAGATAGCAATGAAGGTGAGGTCAAAGGCTATGGTTTCCTTATGATGTTCTACTACTGACCAATCAAAAAGATCTTTTATTTATGGCAAAATATTTAGAGTTTAACTCGTATTCCAAACACATGTCCAGATTTGACCTATTTTCTTGTTTTGGCCATAACTCACTCATCCTAAGGAGTTGGTTGAGCATCCAACTATCCTATGATGCTAAGACATGTATCTTTCCTAGCCATTTTATTTACATAGTCTCAGGCCAAATAATTTTTGAAAATACACGTTTTGTTGCTACTGTTTTCAAAACAGTCCAATATTCATTTAAAACTTTTAAAAATCATTTTAATTCATTAAGACCTAAAACCCCATGCCCATAATATCTAAAATCTCAAGAACATTATCAATATATATTCTCAGAAACTTAACATTCATTTCATGGATTTAAAATTAAAGAAAAAACAAGAATAAAAAAGATAAGACTAATAAAGAAAGATTAGAGCTTACAAAAAGAGATTTAGGCTAGAGAATCAAACAAGAACACCCTCTTTTCTTGTGTGGGCTGATTCGAACCAATGGCCACTAGATTAACAAGCTTCTAATCTTCTTCTAATGATGATAATACTCTCCTAACAAAACCCCAATCAAAACCCTCAGAAAACTAGAAACCAAGCCCTATACACATTTAATTCTTAATTGAATTGTACAAACTTTGCATAGGCTTTGGGATGGTGTTATAGTGGATAAAAGGAGTATGAAAATTTTGTAAGGGTGGTGGTGGTGGCAAGGTGGTGTACGGCAGCAAGCAAGGAGAAGAGAAAGGAGAGAAATTTTTTTGAAAATCTTGTGAAATGAAAAGGTTGCATGTGTGGGGAAAAGAGAGGTATGATGAGTGTTATAGAAAAGAGAAGTGTGGTTGAGTGTGGGAGTGGTGTAGCCGGCCTTAGGGCCTTGGGGGAGGAAAAATATATATATATTTTTTTGATTTTTAGTTATAGGTTTTTAAATTAAGTATAAAGTAAAGTTAATTAAGAAAAAGGTAAGGTTTAAGGTAAAAACGCTGTGTTATTGCTAAGACTTTTCGTAAATGCGATCACATCGGGTAAAATGAAAATAGTGTAATTATAATCATCGGGGGATATTATGTTGAATATTAAATCAAATACGATGCGAGACGAATAGATTTTAATTTACGGCATAGCAAAGCTAAAAACGAGAAGATTTACTAAATCGGTGTAAACGTACTAAATTTAATAACTTTGCTTAAAAATGAAAATAGTATTAAGTCGGAGTATATTGGTGACCTTAATTACCGGATTATTTACATCCTTTCCTCCTTAAGGGAGCGCCGTACCGTGCTCGATTGGCCTTATCCGTTCTTTGGACCGCTTGAACAGGTGAGGATAACTTGTTCTTCATTTGTTCCTCACGTTCCCATGTAAATTTGGTTCCTCGAGCGTAGTTCCATCGAATACCTTTGACTATTGGTATACGGCTTTGCTTCAGTCGCTTCACCTCACGATCTATTATTTCCATTGGTTCCTCAATAAAATGCAACTTGTCATCAAGTTTAATCTCATCAAGCGGGATGACCAGGCTCTCATCTGACAAACACTTCTTCAAATTCGAGACATGGAAGGTGTTGTGAATTCCTTGAAGTTCTATTGGCAACTTTCTAACGTTATTTGCTACTGGACCAACTCTTCTAAGACTTTGTTATGGCCCCAATATATCGTGGCTCAACTTCCCACGCTGCCAAAACGAATCAAGCCCTTCCAAGGCGATACCTTTGAGCTATCTTATTCCCACGTTAACTTCCAACGGTCTACGTCTAGTACGGAGTAGCTTTTATGACGGCTATACGAGCATGTCAACATCGATTTTAATTTGTACTATCTTCTTAGTTGTCTTCCGTATCATTTCTAGACCTGTGAGTTGGCTATCTCCAACCTCACTCTAACAAACACGTGACCTACATTTCCGCCCATACAGTGCTTCAAATGGAGCAGCCTTAATACTCGCGTGATAACTATTGTTATATGAGAATCTGACTAATGGCAAATGTCGATCCCAACTACCTCAAAAATCAATCACGCAAGCTGCAACATATCTTCCAACGTTTGTATTGTTCTCTCGCTTTGGCCATCCGTCTGCGGGTGGTATGCAGTGCTCATATCGAGTTGCGTTCCAAAGGCTCCTTGAAGTGACTGCCAAAATCTTGAGGCAAACTTGTTGTCTCTGTCCGATATGATCGAGATTGGCACTCCATGTCGACAGACAATTTCCTTCAGGTATAGCTGAGTGAGCTTCTCCATACTATCTGTCGTCTTCACTGGTAGAAAGTGTGCCGATTTGGTCAATCGATCGACAATGACCCATATAGAGTCATACCCACTTGTGTTTCTCGGAAGTCCAACAATAAAATCCATGGTTATTCGCTCCCATTTCCAGATAAGAATTTCTAGTTGTTGGAGTAAACCAGATGGCTTTTGATGTTCAGCTTTAACCTTAGCACAGGTCAGACATTTACTAACATAGGTGGCGATATCAGCCTTCATGTCTTGATACATCTTGTCGGATCCTGGATAAATGGAGTACTTAGATTTATGGGATTCGTGCATGATTAAATTTCTCAATCCTCCATACCGTGGCAGCCAAATACGCTTATCCAAATATCTGGTTCCGTCAGAACGAACATCAAATATCTGCTTGATCAATCTTCCTAAATTTTCTGCCTTCACATTCTTCTTTTTCATTGCTTCTAATTGCGCGTTACGGATTTGATCAGGTAGATTTGAGTGTACTGTCATTACCAATGCTCTAACCCTTATTGGTTCCTTTTCCTTTCGGAACTCTAAAGATCAGCCATAGTTTGCCTTGCCCGGTATGTTAACGGATTTGCAATGTATCGCTCAAAGCGTGTTGATTCCACCGCGCTGTCTCATATTTAGCTCTTTCTGATCGAGGATGTATTGAAGGCTCTTATGATCCGTATAGACTACACACTTCGTCCCATACAGATAATGTCTCCACAGCCTAAGTGCAAAAACCACGGCCCCCAGTTCTAAGTCATGGGTCGTGTAGTTCTCCTCGTGAGTTCTCAATTGCCGGGATGCATATGCTATAACCTTTTCTCTTTGCATCAAAACAGCGCCCTAAGCCTTAAATGATGCATCGCATACACACGAAGCTTCTGATCCTGAGGCAATGCCAATAGCGTGTGCACAAACAAGGTTCTGCTTGAGCAATTCAAACGCTTCCTCTTCGTCCTCGCTCCATTCATACTTCTTATTTTTGGGTTAGCTTGGTAAGAGGTTTGGAAATTACGGGATACCTTCAATGAATCTCCGGTTAATACCAGCAAACCCGAGAAATTGCTTACCTCAGTTGGTGTTGTCGACGTAGCCCAGTTTTGATTGCCTGAATCTTTGTAGGTATCACCATGAACGCTTTAGTATCGATACATGTCGAGAAATTGCACAGATTCGAGCCAAAAATCACACTTCGAGAATTTCGCAATATAATTTCTCTTTCTTCAGTAGTTCCAGAATGGCCTTTAAGTGTTCCTTATGTTCATCTTCGTTCTTAGGTAATAAGTATATCCTCGATAAACACGATCACGAACTTGTCCAGGTACGGTTTGCACACCCCGATTTCATTCGGTCCATGACACCGCAGGCGCATTGGTTAAGCTCCGAACGCGCATCATTGGAATTTCATAGTGACCGTATCTAGTTCTGAAGGCAGTAATAGGGATGTCTTCTTCTCTAATACGGAGTTGATGATACCCCGTTCGCAAGTCGATCTTCGAATACACACTTGAGCCCTGAAGTTGATCGAATAAATCATCAATTCTCGGGAGAGGATAACGATTTTTGATCGTCAACTTGTTTAATTCGCGGTAATCGATACACATTCGGAAAGTTCCATCCTTTTTCTTTACGAATAACACTGGAGCTCCCCATGGCGACGAGCTCGGGCGAATAAATCCTTTTTCTAACAACTCTTGCAATGGTCGTACATTCCTCTTCATCTCGGAAGGTGCAATCGTACGGGGCGGTCTTAAGCTGCGCAACAGGTGCAGCACCCGGTATAAGTTCAATCTTAAATTCCACTTGCCGAGGCGGCGGGAGTCCCGGTAAGTCGTCAGGAAACACCTCGGGGAAATCTCGAATCACCGGTACATCTTTCAAACGTTTCTCCTTTGGTTCCTTCTCGGTTACATGTGCCACGAACAATTGATGTCCTCTTTCGATGTATTTGTTGGCCTTAATGCAGGATATTATCTTCAATCGGGACGCACTACGGTCGCCCTCAACTATCAGCGTCTTGTTTTGAGGGTACAATGTACGACCTTCTTGCTACATAATATAACGGTATTGATCAAACTACACCAATCCATCCCCAATAATCGTTCAAAATTCCAGCTTCACTGGGCATAAGGTCTAATTTTTAAATAAGTGGGTTTATATAGTTCAAGGTTACACACTCTTATGGATAGTATTAGTACTAGCGACCTTACATCATACAATGCCATTCGTAAATAGTTTTGTGTCTAGTCTAACTGGAGTAATGTCAATCAGGTGACTAAAACTAGTGTTCACGAAGATTTTGTCAAATCCTGAGTCAAATAATACAGTTGCATAACGATTGTTGAGTAGAAACGTACCCGTAACAATTAGGTCCTTGCTGCTTTCTCAGCAATCTCTGAATCACGTCATTGCCGACCTCGAGCTTCCTCACCCTTGTGGATCCCTTTTCTTTCGGACAATAGGTATAGTTCCTTGTGTGTCCCTTTTCTCTATCATAACACGGTCACGGTTGGTCGCGCATTTAGCACCCCCATGTAGTATAAATCTTTGCCATTTACAATCTCGTGCATGTGGCCTGGCTTTCCACAGTTGTAAACATACTACCTTGCAATACCAAAAAGTGATGCTTTCCACAACGATTACAGGCGGTTTTGTTTCAGCATAACCCCCTTGACCTCAGGCAGGGGAGGGGGTCATTGCATCTGGCAGTACCTGCCTTTGATTCGTTTTTGATGGTTATGGCGAGGTGTCTGTCCCTATTGTTGTTCTGTTGCTTACCGTTGTTACTTTCCTTGTGAACTTTCCCATTTCCTTTTATTGCCCTCGGCCAATCCTTTCTTAATTCGAGCCTTGGCCTTTTGTTCCTTCGAGGCATGTGGCCATCGTACAGCTGCCAATTCGGCTAGTGGGTGTGATCAATAACTGTTACCTTTATGTTGCCGTTTAGTACCCGGATTTAAGCTTCGATTTTTCTTTGCGTTCTACTACGGGACCATTTCGGACATAGTTGCACCAGCTCATGAAAGCGGCTTGGTATAAGCAGTTATGTCAAACTCCTTGACCTTCAAATTCCACAGTTCGTGCTCCATTCGCTGCACTTCCTCAATGGGGCAAAATTCCTCTGTCATTAACCTTCTCATCTCCGTCCAACCGATCTGATTTGCAGCTTCTAATCCCACTCAGATACCTGGATATTCCACTTGTCAGGCACGCCCTTGAAGCTGTCGGCAGCAAGCAAATTTGATTTTCTCGTACGGCACATTAACTTATCCCACAAACTATAACTTCCGTTTTTCAACACCACCTACTTAGGCTCAACAGCTCCCTCGTGTCCATTCGGAAGATCGTTAGGGTTGCATTTCTGAATCCCGAAAAGGTACATTCTCGAGCAGCTGGCGCCCCACCTTGGCCCAGCTTTCGTTAGGCAATGTTTCCTTGTGCCCTTGCGATTTATTGCCTTTGTCGCTCTGCCTCCACAGCAGTAGTGACCTTTCAGTGATGAGTCGCTCGATGGCAGCTTGGTTCATTGGTCTTGGTGGCATGATTCTATCACAACACAAAGAAAGTCTTAATGAGTATTTATATAATGACATAATCGCATCAGTATACCAAGTGAACCAAATATAACAATACATTCATAACCACATCAAGTAAGTAAATCTAAAAGATAGCCTAAATGGTCATCATTCATTACCAAAAAGAGTTGATACATAGGTGCATTGTTTCACAAAATGATATAAATCATTACAACCAATGGTATCAATTCACTAACTGAAGATTCAGTTTAGTGGTTACAAAACAAAAGATGCTACTAATAAAATTAAACTACTAAGAGTCACGAGGTGGAGATCCTTGTGGCTCAGATGGTGAAGTCTCCTTGGTAGGTGAATCATCATTATCAGTAGCAGGAGCAGTAGCAGCATCACGTGCAGCAACATACGGATCTCTAGGATCATTGTGAGTAATAGGAGCCAATAGAGTCTCAGGTAAAGCATATGGCGGCTCTTGATACCGTAGACGCGGTGGTAATAGATTCTCAACCATAATAGACCAGCGCCTCAAGTGATGGTAATGCCATGTTGCCCGGTCATGCTCTCTCCAAGCATCTCTAGTGCGGTTTTCACTACAGTCTAACATCATCTTTAGTCGTTTATTATCGGCACGCACATCCTCCTCCTCAATATGCTGAACCCTGCGATGCAGTGCATCCAGGTCACTCCTAATGTGACTTGGCGTGAGATCCTCGGGGTTATGACTAGCAGCAGCAGCAGATGATGACGATGATCCCGTCCAAACCTGAGTATCAGTGAAGAGTCTCTTAAATGGTATTAGTCTGCTAGTACCGATGGGAACATAAAAAAAAAAATAGCTCAGGTATAGGACTTAGCAAGGAACAGGATGGTGGTTGGGTGCAACCTTTTTGCTCGGCCTCCAAGACTCAGCCCCAGCTTAGCCTCAGCCTCAGCTCAGGTCGGGTGGCAGGTGGCGGAGGGTAAAGTGGGTCCGCCCTGATAAGGACGTTTCACTTCTGGGGCGCGTCCATTGTTAATCAGCATCATCTTTCTTCTTCTTCTTCTTCCATTTCTGGATCTTCTTCCGAATCTTCCTCCTCTTCCTCCTCTTCCTCTATCTCTGGGTCTTCCTCTTCAACCCATCCGTTCATGTTGTCTGGTGCTGCCTCCGCAGCTAACGCGAACTCATTATTGTTTGGTAGGTTGGCCATGATAATCTGCAGATTGCGTAAAATAAGTTGGATTTCTATATAAATTAATTATTTATATGAGAATGCGAAATGCATGACGAGCTTCAGGAAATTTGCATGATGATCGATATTTAATATGAATAACGCACAATCAAATATATTTGTCACATATAGAAAATTTCATTTTTGAATTTAAATAAACAATTTTTGATGATTCGCGGTTAAGCATATCAATCGATTATATATATATATATATAAAATATCAGATACATATAATAATATTACTATATGAATATTCAATAGTAATGCACCCAAATATGCCATAATTACTCAAATAGAAAAAAATTTGATCATGATAAAACAAGGGTCTTCGAGGAGTCTTAGCGCGCATAAAAAGGTTTATAGTTTAGGTAAAAAAAAATTTCTGACCTAGTTCTCTATACACCTTTAGTCTTGATACCAATCTTAACACCCCCAAATTATCACGCAGGCGGGAGATATAAACCTTGGGGTGTTAAGTCTAGTACAAATGCATAATGATATAGAAAACGCTCGAAAAGATGGGTTTAAAAACATTGTTCCATTTAATGAAATTTCAGAGTAATTAACATACGTAACACAGAATAGTTACCAAATTTCATAACATAAGTTTTCCAAAACATAGATAATAGTTTTCTCCAAATGGAACAAAATACAAGTTCTTAAAAACTTTTAGCGCAGACTCCTCGTACACAGCATCCTTCACCCTGTGATTTACCTGAGATAAACCATGCTTAGAAAGTCAAACATTAATGTATGAGTGCAATCCATGAGTTTGATAAGAGATAAAAGAGATACACAAGTTTTTGTTCATCGTGTGACTTGTTGTACGGACAAGCCATTAATCAAGTTTCTATTGCAATAAACTCATGACACCGAAGCCTTGACGTTAACGCATATCTTGTATGTAATTCTTGTTGCCCCATAACTAGGTATTATTGCCTTATACCTATTTTCTAAATACAAATTGCCGTTGACTGGGTGCTTCGAAAAGGATTATGGTTCATTACCCTCGGACAGGGCTGTCAAACCCATAGATCTATTAACTTGTACTAGCGCGTACCATTTATAGGTATATTATCAGTTCATGATGTGGGGTCTTTTGGAAATAGGCTACTTATGCAAGTATCTCTATTCGGGTCCAGCATACCATAAAGTTTCTTGTGCTCAGTTTATAAAACAAGCATGTATCTCCCTCGCGGGGTTTATAAATACAGTTTAAAAGTTGAAAGGCGAGGCTATGAACTCACCTAATAAGAGCAATTAGATCAGAAGTATTATGAGTCTTGAATGAGCGGGAAGTACTCCTAGGCACCTCCTAAAATACGTGACGCGATTTAATACGTAGAAAGTAATAATACGTAAAAATTAAACATGTGATCATGAGATGTGTTTCCAAGATAAGCATGGCATTTCCTAGAAACTTCCCAAGTCCTTTTTATCCAAAATACTGACATTGTGACCTGGTTTATAGGCCAATATTATTATTCCAAGTTTCGGTCTTTTAACTTTTATTTTATCACGGTGTACTATACGTTTTACATTTTTTAGACTAGACGTAAAAACTAGGTTTCTGAATTCGACTTGACTTCACGGACTCATATCTCCTAGCTCACAAATGGTATATATGTGAGGCTTACACCCCTGGGAAATAGTATTTGTGTTAGTTTCCACGATAGGTAAGTCTCAAAATTTTACAAATGTCTCGTAAACTATGTGAAAAGTCCATTTACCCCTGGTTGTCCAAAAACAGAAGTTAGCAAAACTTTTACCCTTTTACCAAAAAGAGCCATAATTCCCAATACCCAAGATCAGCAATGAAGGTGAGGTCAAAAGGATCTGGTTTCCTATATGTTGTCTCACTACTGACACTATCAAAATATCTATTATTTTATGGCAAACATTTGGAGTTTAACTCGTATTCCAAACACATGTCCAGATTTGACCTATTTTCTTGTTTTGGCCATAACTCACTCATACTAAGGAGTTGGTTGAGAATCCAACTATCCTATGATGCTAAGACATGTATCTTTCCAGCCATTCAATTTAATCATAGTCTCCAGGACAAATATTTTTAGAAAATCACACGTTTTGCTACTGTTTTCAAAACAGTCCCAATATTTCAATTTAAAACCTTTCTAAACATCATTTTAATTCATATATAAGAATAACCAACCATGCCTATAAACCTATCTAAAACAATCTCATGTACATTATCACATATATATTCTCAAGAACTTAAACATTCTACTTTCATGGATTAAGATTAAAGAAACAAGGAAATTAAATGTTAAGATTTATAAAATAACAAGATTAGGCTTACAATAATGAGTTTTAGGATAGAGAATCTAACTTGAACAACTCTTTTCTTGTGTGGGCTGATTCGAACCAATGGCCACTAGATTAACAAGCTTCTAATCTTCTTCTAATGATGATAATACTCTCCTAACAAAACCCCAATCAAAACCCTCAAGAAAACCTAAGAAAACAAGCCCTAAACACCTTCAAATCTTCATGAAATTGTACCAAACTTTGCAAGAGGCTTTGGGATGGTGTTATAGTGGATAAAAGGAGTAGGAATTTTATGTAGGATGTGTTAGGTAGGGTGCTAGGTGGGTGTACCGGCGCAAGCAAGGAGAAGAGAAAGGAGAGAAAATTTTTGAAAATCTTGTGAAAATGAAAAGGTTGCATGTGTGGGGAAAAGAGAGGTATGATGAGTGTTATAGAAAAATGAAATGTGGTTGAGTGTGGGAGTGGGGAAACCGGCTTTAGGGCCTTGGGGGAGGGAAAATATATTTTTTTTTTTTGATTTTTAGTTATAGGTTTTTAAATTAAGTATAAAATAAAGTTAATTAAGAAAAAGGTAAGGTTTAAGGTAAAAACGCGAGTTTTAGCAAGAATTTACGTAAATGCGAATCACAACGGAAAATGAAAATAGTGTAAATTATAATCATCGGGGGATATTATGAGAATATTAAATCACTTACGATGCGAAGACGGAATAGATTTCTAATTACGGCTTACGCAAAGCTAAAAACGAGAAGATCTTACTAAATCGGGTAAACGTAAAATTAATAACTTTGCTTAAAATGAAAAATAGAATTAAAGCTCGAAGTAAATGGTGACCTTAATTACGGAATGTTACAGATTCCTTGAAATGTCTAGAGGATCCATGACATGTACATGGAATGTGAACCTAGCAAGTGGGATAATGGCTTGAGGGTTTATTTAGAGAATGTGATTGTAAAGACGAGTCAAAAGCATGGCAAATGACATGGGACCATCTTGCTTGTTTTTTACTTCCTCCATTTGATAAATAAGCATCGAAGTGAAGTTGAACTTTTTTTTTATGGTTAAATAGTAAAGCATGTATGCAGTACATGCGTTTACTTTATTTCTCTTTCCAAGGGAGCAAAAGAAAATTTCCCTAAAGAAAAGTTCCCATACTTTCAACTTAGGATAAATGTCGTCAAATTAGAGTTTGTTAGAGTCTTTTAGAAGTTGAGTTTGAGTGGTTCTAGGAGTAGTGATGGTCTTTTTGACGAGGTCATGTTTATGGCTAAATAAATTGCTATTGGGGTGATCATCAAGAGAATTTAGTGACCATTTGCTTGTGTGGAAGGTTTCTAGAGCATATGGAGTTTGAAGGATTCGAGAGAGTTGAGATAAAGTTAGCTTAAATCCTAATTGACCAAGCTTGAATTCAATGTAAGGACGTTGCTCCTCATTTCTTTTGACTTCAAGAATATGATAGAATTTAACTACAAATCTAGGACATATGGGTTCGTTAAGAGTGACAAAAGGCTCAAGGCCTACAGCTTAAAAGAAATGAAAGCATATTGTTTTCAGAAATGAAAGATGGAGTAGCGTGTCCTTCCTTCATGAAAGAGACTGTTTTCAAGTTGTGCGGTAAGATTCTAAGTTCTTCATCATTTGTCTTACTACGATTGGATATAATCTAGGTAGATATCGTTAGTTTGTCTGCTAAGTCTCCATTTGAATTAATTATGTAGTGATTTCACATATAGATAAATGACATGACTATAAAGCGGTAAAATAGAAGGTATAATGCAAAATCTAAGTGTGTGTATATATGGGACTGGATGTTGGTGTGTGCGGTTTGATTGCATCAAGATAATACAAAATAACGATAATACTAGTAATAAGCGAATCCTTAAATGCACCACTTGGTTGATATTGCTAACTAGATGACTGGGACAAAATATGCGTTATGAATTTAAAGCATTTGTTGTAGTACATTTGATGAGATATAATGCATGAAGTGAAAAAGTTTTATTGATATTGTATTGTAACTATGTTTTTTGTTATAGTAAACAAGCCATTGTTTTGAAAAGTTCCAAAAAGAAATGAGGTTTTATTTAAGAATCATGACTAGGGGTTTTCCGGCGAAAAAATTATTTTTTTGCTAAATCGATTTCACATTATGGTTATTCTATGTATATTAATAGTTAGACATTGTTATTCTTAGTTCTAATAGTTACCAAAAATAATAAGAAAAAAATATAAATTCTAATTATTTAATTTAAGCAAAATTTCAAAACCTTAGAACAAAATTAAGAAGAAATGAAAATGAAATCCAATGTACAAAGAGTTTGTCTTAGATTAGATGATTGATGATGATTTCTTTGTGATTAAATTACTCTAGATTGCCTTTTATTATGATAAGGTTTGGGTGTTTTGGTGTGTGGGTGTGTTCGTGTATAATAATATAAGTGGTACCAATTTGTTTTGGAAAATACTGTTTGTTTTAGACTCGGAGCAGGTTTGACGGACTCACGAAGTCACCTAAACAACACTAAGGATCTCATTATGGTTGGATCCGTGATCCGCAGGTGTCCACAAAAACAGAATAGTTGATTTTTGAGCAAATTGAGATAAGGTGTTGTGTTTTTGGCAATTGGAATGTGTTATATTTTTTACAATTTAGGGTATGTGATTATAATTTTCGAAGGTTCAAGTTCCAAGTTTTGAGTTGGAAAGGCCTGTATGCAACTTGTCGGAATTTCGCTGATGGATTTAATCTGGTTAGTCGATCTTTACTAGGAAGTGTGTTATCTTTTTGTAGCGTATAGTTTTGAGACTCCACATTACTAAAGATGGAAGCACAATTAGATGGTAGTGTGTACATTGTACGAGATGGGGCCTATAATCTAAACGCATCAGTAACACAAGTTATGGTTTTGCAATTTGAGGATTGTTCTTTTCGTCCTTTTCAATCGATTTCGTAATTTCATGTATTGGTCAAACATGTAGATTTCAAAAATATCTATGGTCATTTTATTGATATTTTCTTTATCTAATAAAATCTTAATCTCGATTATGTTCACGATTGGAAGTTTTGTAATTGGAACTTGTAATGAGAATTAACATCTTTTGAATAATGATTAATTTCTTCATTAAATTTCTCTTACGAATATTTTGAGATGATGAAGAATACACTATCACATGATAAAGACTCCATCAATCCTAATCCTAAATCGTGAAATTAATTGAATATTATTTGTCAATGTTTTTAATAAGGCTTTGTAAAAATTATATCTGGCGCGTTTGTGTTATTATTATCCATGCGGAAATTGTGCTAAACGGCTTTCAATAAGGAGGTAATGAGATATTTGACTCCTTTTGGACGTTTATCACGAATGGGGAACTTTGAGTTTTGTTGATTGAGTGGAGTTATTGGTGGGGTTGGGTTTATTTTTTTTGTATAATTTAGATTTTTATTTTATAATAGTGATTGACGTATTTCTATTGTTTAGTTCTTAGAGTGTGTGTACGAGGTTTTTACTTAGGTCGATTAGCGCCTTTATTTTTGCACTTAAGAAGAACGTCGTTCGACGGGTATGTCGTTCGTAGTCGATAAGAGCTTGTTTCACCCATAGTGCTTGTTGACATGCCTTCCTGGCGGAGACGTATTCGGCTTCAGTCGTTGAGATAGCAATGTCCGTTTGTTTCTTAGCAAACCAAGTGACAAACAAACATCCATGAACGTAAAACGCACTAGTTGTTTTTGCGATCAACCGTTATCGCCGCTTGTTCAGAGTCGGCATTCTATCCCTGTTCCTTTCGGATACCATAATCCTAAGTGACTAGTTCCTCTAATATACCTAAATATACGCTTAACGGCTTCTAAATAGGTAGTCTTAGGATAAATATTTGGCATACTCGTGGTTAAATAAAGTAAACTACCAATCATACCTCGATATTTAGAGCTATCTACGAAGTCGGCTTCATCGTCCTTAGTGAGCTTGATTTCCTGTTGAACATCGGGTTCTTGGCGTTCTTGGTTGGTTTGGAATCTTCCAACCCGAACTTCTTTAACATCTCCTTGATGTATTTGGGTTGATTGAAAAATATTTCGTCTTCCATTTGTTTAATTTGAAGACCCAAGAAGAAGTTTAACTCCCCCATCATACTCATCTTAAACTCGTCGTGCATGATTTTCGCAAAATCATCACACAAGTTGACTCGTGAAACCAAATATAATGTCGTCAACATATATTTGAACAATGATAAGATGTGACATTGATTTCTTAGTAAAAAGTATGTTATCGACCATTCCCATTGAATACTCATGTTTTATCAAAAATGCCTTTAGTCTATCATACCAAGCTTTGGGAGCTTGCTTAAGACCATATAATGTTTTTTAAGTTTATAAAATTGTTTTGTTTATTTGGTTTTTGAAAAATCCATATGAACTTCAGAGGATAAAGCAACATAAACCTCTTCGTTTATAAAACCATTTAGGAAAGCACTTTTTACATCCATTTGATACAATTTAAAATCATTTGCGCAAGCAATAGCAAGAAGTATTCTAATCAACTCTAACCTAGCTACTAGAGCATATGTTTCATCATAATCTATACCTTCTTATTGATTATATCCTTGTGCCACTAATCTAGCCTTATTTCTAGATAATATACCGTTTTCATCTAATTTATTTCTAAAGACTCATTTTGTTCCTATGACCGATTGACTCATGGGTAAAGGGACTAATTCCTAAACATCATTAGCTACAATTTTATTTAGTTCTTCTTGCATAGCTACAACCCAACGTTGATCTTTTAATGCCTCTTTGACATCTTTGGGTTCTATCGTATATAAAAAGCAAAAGAAATTACTATGATTTTGGGCATGAGACCTTAAGGTTCTTTGATTAAGATTTCCTATGACTTGATCTAGTAGATGATTTTTGGACTTCTTAATGTTAACGATTTCGTCAACTTCTATCGACTCATCTTCTTCATTATTATTATTTACTACTTTGGTATTTTTTAATTGCTTCTTCTTCACCAACATCATCATCAACCAATGGTGATAATTTGGTAGGAGAAGGGACTTCATTCGGAAATATCACGTTGGTGAATTCTTCGAGCTTTCAGTGTTTATGTTTATTTAATACTACATAAGTTTTACTATTTTGAGAATTTCCTAGAAAAACACCTTCGTATGACTTTGGGTCAAACTTGGTTAGATAGTCTTTAGTATTTAAAATGAAGCACGTGCTTCCAAATACTTTAAAATATTCTAAAAAAGGTTTACTACCTCTAAATATTTCATAAGGGGTTTTCCAAGTATTGGTCGAATTAATATTCTATTTTGTATATAAGTTGACGTATTAACAGCATTACACCAAAACTTTGTGGAATGGATTGTTCGTTAAGCATAGTCCTAGACATCTCTTGTAAGGTTCTATTCTTTCTTTCTACTACCCTATTTGATTGTGGAGTACGTAGAGCCGAGAAGTTCTTCACTAAAGAGTGGAATGAGTTGATCACTTGTAATGGATTATGTAACAAGTATGATGATCAAAGAATATAAAAGATAAAAGATGTATGTGAAAAATATTTGTGAAGAGTTATTAAAAATGAAGGCTTAAGGTTGCTATTTATAGGCAAGCCTTTGAAATTCAAATTTGTCCCAGACACCTAGTCCGTGCGACTCACGGATCCACCATAAGCTGGATTCGTCCCTTGTATTAGGTGGATCCGTAGGTGGAGCTGGGACAACATTTGTCATTTTGTGATTAACCCCAAATCTATACAAAATATTGTTTTGTACTTAATAAAACTATTTTATTAGATTCTTCTAGAACAAAATATTTCTTATCACCAATAAGGAAATATTTTCTAAATTTGGGAAGATTTGGAAATATTGTTTCCACTTATGGTTAATCTTATTTTGTCTTACATGATTAATATAACTAGCTTATAATTAATCATGTGTTAACTTAAATCATTTGACTAGAAAAGGTTTATGCAAATGATAATATTTTTCTTTGATCATAAACTATGTTTAATAATGTCATATTCATACCTTAAGTGATTTGTCGTCGTCAAGTAAACTTTCGACTAAATAACTTGTTTACGTAAACTTTTACGTAGTATGACATTATATTTGTTATTATCAAAACATGAAGATCATTAAATATAAATATCATTTTTGCGTGAATATTTGTATTAACAGTTTCCTTAAACGATCACTAGGCTACCGTATTGTTCGATTCTGATGTTGATTATAATTTTGTTTCCACTAAATTCTTTCCCTTGTTAGATGTGAAACCCAACAATCTGAACTTTACTTAGGTAATTGAAATGGTAAATGGTAGAAATGAAAAGACCAATAAGATCGTCCGTGGGTGTACTTTGGTATTAGAAGATATTTCCTTTAGTATCGACCTATTACCTTTCGAGCTTAGGAGTTTCGATGTAGTAGTATGGATGGACTGGTTATCAAAGCATAGGGCAGAAATCATATGTCACAAAAAGATAATCCGAGTTCTGTTACTGAATGGTGAGATATTAGAGGTTCGTGAGGAACAACCGAAAGAAGATCGGAAGCACCTCTTGAGCATTAAAACTGACGAGGAGAAACTCAAATACATCCCTAATGTTCATGATTTTCCCGAGGTGTTTCTCGAAGACATATTGGGATTACCCCTTGCGCGAGAAGTTGAATTCCGACTAAACCTAATTTCTGAAGTGACACCGGTGGCGAAATCTCCATACCGATTGGCACCTTCTGAGATTCAAGAATTGTCTAATCAGCTCCAAGAATTCCAAGACAACGGATTCATTTGACCAAGCCATTCACCATGGAAGCACCAGTGCTATTCATCAAGAAGAAGGACGGTGCACTCTGATTGTGCATAGACTATCGTGAGTTGAACAAACTCACCATTAATAACCGTTACTCACTCCTTACGATTGACGACTTATTCGGCCAATTACAAGGTGCATGTTATTTCTCCAAGATAGATCTTCGCTCTGGTTATCATCAGTTAAGAGTACACGAGGCTAGTATTCCTAAAATCGCGCTCAGGACTAGATACAGGCATATCAAGTTTACGGCCATGCCTTTCGGGTTGACTAACGTCCCTGCAGTATTCATAGACCTTATGAACCGCGTATGTAAGCCATATCTGGATAAGTTTGTCATTATTTTTATCGATGACATCCTGATCTATTACAAGTCTAAACAAGAGCTTGAAGTTCATTTGAAGTTAATTTTGGAATTACTCGAGAAAGAGAAGTTGTTCGTCAAATTTTCAAAGTGTGAATTTTGGCGGCAAGAAGTTCACTTCCTCGAGCATGTGGTTAACAGTGAGGGTATCCATGTAGATCCCAGCAAGATTGAAGCAGTGAAGAATTGGAATCCCCTAGTGTTGGCAATGTACTACCCGCGCTTTATCACGAATTTTTCAAAGATTACCAAACCCCTCACACTGTTGACTTATAAAGATAAGAAGTTCGAGTAGGGTGAAGAACATGACGAGGCTTTTCAGACGTTGAAGGATAATTTCTATGACGCCGCAATTCTGGCACTTCCCGAAAGATCAAACGACTTTGTAGTCTACTGTGATGCATCGAACCAAGGCTTTGGATGCGTGTTGATGTAGAGGGGAAAAGTGATCGCTTACACATCCTACAACTTGAAATCCTTGAGAAGAACTAAACCACTCATGATTTAGAGTTGGGCGCAGTAGTATTCGCTCCCAAAATCTGGAGACATTATTTGTATGGACAAATAGTGTCATCTACACATATCATACATTATTTGTATGGACAAATAGTGTCATCTACACAGATCATACATTATTTGTATGGACAACGATTATGATTGTGAGATTCGCTATCACCCGAGAAAAGCGAACGTATTGGCTGACGCGTTGAGTAGAAAGGAAAGGATCAAACCGAGACGAATGCGTGCTATGAGTATGACGATCAGGTGTCAAGATAAAAATACTGGAAGCACATACGATGCTTTCAAGGACTTCAATAATCCAACAGAAATGATGCGAGGATTGGACAAGCAGTTCGAAAGAAAGGATGATGGCGTACTTTATTTTGCGGATCGAATTTGGGTTTCGTTACGTGAGAACCTTGCTCATGAATGAAGCCCACACGACGAAGTACTCTACATCTCGGAGCGGATAAGATGTACTCGATTTGAGAGACTTGTATTGGAGGCCAAGAATAAAGAAGGACATTACCGTGTACGTTGGCAAGTGTCTGAGGTATAGATGGTGAGCTTTTGAAATAGATGTACAATTGCTACTATAGTAGCCGTTTTTTGACCAGTGCTTTAATCACTCATAACATGTTTACTTAATGAAATTTCGAACTTGAAACGTCATCAACACACCTGATTACTAGGCCACCTCCTGATCACTAGGCCACCTTTTTTGTGAAAATGTGAGTTATATTAATATGAATAATAAGAGATTACAACATAGCCATCACTCATGGATTCAAATGGACATGCCCATTATCCAAACTGCCAAAACAATAAGGAGACTATACTATCTAAAGTTCAATACATCAGATTCAAACCTTAAATTAGCTACAAATTCACATGACATGAACTACATTTCCTTTAACAATGCAAATACTTATAGCCAATTTAATTCAAACTGACTAATAAGTAAAGCATTAATTAGGCCTCATCTACTGCCAAAGCTCTCATATAGCGACTACATTTCCTTCTTGAAAGTAGATATGATTAATTGCATAATTACAACCTCACAACAGACCATACCCAACATCCAAAAGAGGCATCATCACCTATACAGAACTTGTTACTTATGACCTTCAACCACATTTCCTTCACGACGGCATCCATTTGATCTACATTGCAGCCCTTCATCACAAGTAATCAAACTAGACATCATTTGTGAGAGGCATCCACTACAACAATCAGTATTTTCCCTAGCGAAGATTTGCCACTTTCCCCAGCGACTTGTCGCTGGGGAAAACCTTCCCCAGCGAAATGTCGCTGTGGAATCTTCACTGGGGAAGTCTCGCAAGGGATTCTTTCCCCAGCGATAATCCCTAGCGATAATCCCCAGCGACGAGGTGGGCCCCACACATTTTTAGTCAAAGAACTAGTGCCACGGTGGCACATTTTTCCCCAGCGACATGTCGCTGGGGAATCTTTGGGTAAACTAAAGTGTTTAAGCCCGTTAATTAAACCTTAACTTAATTTTGAACTATCCCCAGCGACATGTCGCTGGGGATAATTTTTAATAAACATTTGGAAAATACTTTCCCTAGCGACATGTCGTTGGGAAAAGATTTTATTAAATGTTTAATAAAAACTTACCCCGCTTTTTTAAAAAATTTAAAATTAAATTTCCCCAGCGACATGTCGCTGGGGAAAACTTTTTTAAAAAATTTAAAATCAAGTTTCCCCAACGACATGTCGCTGGGGAAAAGTCTGCATTTTTTTTTAAAATACAGCCTGCACAGCAGGCGTTTTCTGGATTTTTTCTGGAAAA
>BQNB010058761.1:0-37627 GCA_026074375.1 Tanacetum coccineum
CTGCTATAGTTGTGTAGGATTTATCTTGCATAACTAAACCTTATACAAGCTAAGGAATTCAAGATCCATTAAAGTAGGATCAACAAATACCCAAGGGTATTAGCCCTTAATCATTTTAAGTAATACAAAAGTAATAATTCAACCAAGGTTAAATAACCAAGTTAAATGAATGATACCAAAAATCAAATGATTACAAGAGTATAGGAGATTACAAGGTGTTTCCAATGGAATTTGTAGCTTTGCTTGACCTCTTCTGCTCTTCTTGTGTTCTGAAAATTAACTTTTGTGGTTAAGGTATCAAAAATATGATCAAGCTCACTGAAATCCTGTTTTTAGGTTTTCTATTTATACTATCTGGAATTTGGTCGATACGGCATATCAAGATAGTTTGATACGGCGTATCTAGGGTTTCTTGGAGTAGGGACAACGTACGATATCTTCCAGAATATTTTATTACTTTATATTGAATATGGCGTATGGATGTCTCCTGGATACGGCGTATTGGACTTTGATTCTTTGTGGTTTCTTGTGAAGTGTAGGCACAGATACGCCGTATCTTCCTTGATGGATTCGGTGTATAGGATGTTAGAACAGTAATCTTCAAATGTCTTCGTTTAAGCTCCAGAATGCGTGCCTTTTAGCTAATCTTCACAAAGTAATACATAATTACTACAAATCTCAAATATACATGATTAAGTAAAATATCTTGCAATAATTATACAAAATGGGTTATTTACATAGGATAAATGATGCTATAAAAGTGACGTTATTTGATGTCATCAGAGCCTTAGGTACGAATCTGGATATGAGTACAACTTACCACTCGTAGATGGATGGTTAAAGTGAAAGAACGATACAAACATTGGAAGACATGTTGCGAACATGTGTGATTGAATTTGGGAGTAGCTGGGATTGACATTTGCCATTTGTTGAGTTATCCTACAACAATAATTATCACGCAAGTATTAAGGATGCACCTTTCTAGGAACTTTATAGGCAGAAGTGTAGATCACCAGTTTGTTGGAGTGAGGTTGGAGATAGCCAACTCACGGGTCCAGAAATGATTCGAGAAACAACAGTGAAAATAGGGCAAATCAATAACCATTTTATAGTTGCCCGTAGTCGACAGAAAAGCTACGCGGACGTAAGGCGTAGGTTGTTAGAGTTCAATGTGGGTGACAAAGTTATGCTTAAGGTTTTGACATGGAAGGGTGTAATTCGCTTTGGAAAACATGGGAAGCTGAGTCCACGCTATATTGGACCATTCAAAATCCTAGCTAGAGTTGGTCCAGTGGCATACAAGTTAGTGCTGCCAACAGAGCTCCAAGGGATTCACAACATTTTCATGTTTCAAATTTGAAGAAGTGTTTGTCAGATAAGAGTCTTATCATCCCGCTTAAGGAGGTTCAACTTGATGATAATTTATATTTTATTGAAGAACCAGTGGAGATCATGGATCGCGAGGTGAAGCAGCTTAAACAAAGTTGCATTCCCATTGCCAAGGTTCATTGGAACTCCCGACGAGGACCAGAGTTCACATTGGAGCGCGAGGATCAAATCAAGAGTAAGTATCCTCACCACTTCACGAGTAAACCAAGAGTGGATAAGGCGAATTGAGCACTGGGATGACGCTCTCTTAAGGGATGCTGTGATATTTTACTTTTTCAAGGTTAATATTAAACCTGAATCTCATTTCTATTTTTACTTTTAAGAGAAACTATTACTTTTACTTTTTACCCGATTTAGTGAATTTCTCGTTTCTAGACTTACGTGTGCCGTGTTTAGGATTTTCATCCTTCTTCTTTCCCTTAGTAGTTTAATAATCTCACTAGGTACCCTAGTGATTCATGTTTTCTATTTTTATCATCTTTCACTTCGTTTCACTTTTTCGTTAAATTTTACTAGACGTTGTGTTTAGCCTTAAACCTCTACCTTTTTATGTTAACCCCCACATATATACATATGTATCTACAAATAAATCAAAAAAATTATATAAACAACCTAATACTCCTCCCATACCCATTTTCATAAAACCAACAACACCCTTCATAACTTTTTTTTAAATGACCATCAAACACCTACTTTTCTCTCTCCCATGCAAAGAAAATAACCATCCATCTTCTTTTTCTCCCTCTCTACTTCTACCATACACCACCACCATACCACCAAATTCACCATAAATTTTTCCTACTCATTTTATACACTACAACATGACTATGAAGACCCTTGTAAAGTTTGGTGCTTTGGTTTGAAGTTTTGGGTTCTCTTTTGTGATTTTCTTGAAGTTATTGGTAAGGGTTTGTATTAATTAAGTGGGTACCATTATTTCGGGTATTTAGCAGCATTGTATTGAAGGGTTTTGGGTGTTCATTTGTTCTGAAAGCAGCCATAAGCAAGGAGGGCATGTTTGCGTTTTCTTGATTACATTGGCGACTAGCTCTTGTAAGTGTTTTCCTGTTTCTCTATATTCTTCTTGCAAGAGAGGTTTTTGTTGGGATTGATTCTGTAAAAATGGTGTTTAGTATTGCCTTGCATGGTATATTGATGATGTAAACATGGTGTTTGGATCGATTTTATAAAGGATTCATATGACTGTTTTAGACCAGTAGCTAAATGGGTGTGGTACAAAATATATTTTGGTCATGAGACACCTAGGAAAGTTGATAAAAATGTTGGGATAGGTTTAAGGGACACGTGGTTAATTGGATAGGGTCATAACTCTTCCGGATGAGTGAGTTATGGCCGATTTACTAAAACTAGTCGAATCTGTCACACCGTAGGGAAACAGAATATATCTCCATATTTTTGAATTAACCCTTTGAAATAAAAAGGTGGTACCTGTAGAGGACTCATATAACTAACACCTCCATTTAGCCTCACATTAATAGCTATTGTAGATTGGAATTTATGGCCATTTTTGTGAAAAGGTAAACATCTGAAAATATTCTGTTTTGGGTAACCAAGTGTAAATTGGTCTTTTTACATTGTTCTGAGATATTCTGGGCAGTGGGCCCTACATTTTTGGAAAACAGACTCGAGAAGCTTTCTTTACAGGAAAACCTTATGTTTTTATCTATTACGGATCTTGAGTAATGCGTGTGTTAATTTGGTTGAAAGCAGAATTTTGGGACAGAATTGTTAATTTAGACGTAAAGTTAGGACGGTTAAACTTATATTAGCTAGGCTTATGAGACATGAAAATAAACATGTTTTTGGATGTATTACTACAGGTTAGTGGTTATATTTTGGGCAAACAATACTTTATAAAACTTGAGTTCAATGCCATATCTATTACGAAAACACATCTTATAACACTTGTTACTTTTACGCATTGAGTAGTATTTTCTTGTTCTAAATTACACCATTCCTTTTAGGTGGTGCTTAGGATTTCATATTCGTTCCAACGTGTTTTGTTATTACTTCAGGTTTGATTGCCTAAGGTGAGTTCATAGCCTCACCTTTCTTACTTACTTGTTTTATAAACCCCCGCGAGGGAGATACATACTTGTTTTAAAAATTAAACACAAATTATTTATGGTATGCTTGACCTGACTATATGCATTATTGACATTGAGTACCTCTTGCCTGTAAAGTCCCTAATTTCATGAGCCGTTAATTAAGTACATGGTAAACGTTAGTACTAAGAATGGATCCATTGGGTTTAACAAACCATGTCTGGCTGAGTAGAGCTCACTTGAGTTCATGTCAAACGGACACCTATTATTACGAATTAAGGTAGATGGCAATTATACCTTCGATGGGCAAACTTATATATTGGTTAATATTCGGTGTCATGAGCTCAATGCATTAAAAAATTTACATGACTTGTATGTGTTACAATGTCACCAGATGAACAACACTTGTTTTCTACTTTATTTCTTACAAACTCTATGAAATCACTCAACTTTGTTGTTGACGTTTTAGCATTTTCTATCTCAGGTCCATAAGGTACAAGTTTGCTTGATCCCAAGGAGTTGCACTAAGTCTTTTGTAAAGCTTGTCATGTGTTCCATTCTGTCAAAAACATTTACGTACTATGTCATGTGTTGGAAAAACTTTATGAAAATTGTTGTGTGTACTTTAAAGATTGTTGGGACCTAATATTTTGCGAACACTGATTTTCTTTTGTTATCTATGAATGGAATATTATATTTTCAAAACCTCTCACTTAGAGTCATTTTCTATGTCTTGTACCTTATGACTATGAAATAGCACCCATGTTGTATTCTGCTGCGTCCGGAAAATAGGGGTGCTATAATCCTAGTACCGGAATCATCATCGTCATCATTAAAAACTGAATCCGCAAACTCTCTATCATACGACTCTTCATCTTCTTTACCTTCGAACATCTTTTCTATCTCCTCCTCCACCAACTTATCTTGCACTTTACCAACATTTTCTTGAGCTTTAGCAGCTATAGTAGTTTTGTGTAAGTGAGACTTAGAAGGGTTGCCTCAGCAATTTCATCCCTCTGTCAGTCATTACTAGGAGGTGGAATTAGATTTGTACTTTGATGAACTAGTTTCCCTATCAACTTGCTTTCTCTTCTTCTAAGGAGTAACAACAGAAAGGGTAGGTAACCTATGGGTGCTAGGTGTAGTCCTATGCGTTCCTTGGGTAGATACAAATGGTTTTGGTTGAATCATTAGAACTACTACCCCGACAAACACCGTCTCATACTCCTTATAATCATCAGTGACATGGATCTCATTAGTAATGAATGCATCCGGAATCAGCATCCCTCGAACTGTCGCATTCCCCATCGAGTAAACACTCGCCTATGGAATGTCATATTTAATAGAAATCCTCTTTTAGTCTTTGAGTAATGGAATAATACTTCTTCATCAAATCATCAATAATAAGCTTTGTGAAGCGAGGGTCTTGAATAACATTTTTCTTCTGAAGTACGCAGTTAAAAAAGTCCCACCATAAAAGAGCAGCATTATTAACATGTGTTCGGTTGACCATAACATGAAAGATTTGAAGTATGTTGATCTTTGTTTGATCATGCCTAGATGTTCTTGTTGTCAGACAACGGTTGAACACCTTGAACATGGTCTGCCACGATTGAGCAAGAAACTTCATGTAGAAGGCACTTACTTTATTACAAACTCCTTGATAACCAACTGTCTGCATAAATGGTTCTATGACCGTCATGGTTACTGGTGTAATAAATGGATTTGTAGGAGTTTCCACTAGTAACTGAAGAGTAGAACAAAACATATCTACAGTGTAAACAATCTCTTAACTATCCAGCTTGAACTTGATAGTGTCTTTAGTATCTGGAACCTTACTGACTGTGTTCTAAAATTGTTGTAGATAAACAACTGGAATGTCTGTTGTTGCAGTGAGAGCATTGCTCAGAGGATGATCTAGCAAAAGTTGTCCTACAATCTTGCATTCTGGTGAGCATGGGATATTCTAGAGAACAGCATAGTTATTGCATCTACCAATTCTTTGAAACTTGGGGACAAGTTGATCAGCAGGAATGATTGGTTGTTGTTGTTGAGCCATGATGATTATTGTATGATAAAATGAAGTGATTAGTGAAATGAGATAAGGTTATGAAATAGACATTTATATAACATTTTTTGTCTCTTTCAACACTGTCTGTTTTTATATGCTCTAGAAATTCTTTTTGAGCATTATCTGATCATTTTTCTTTCTCATGTGTCAATTCTTGCTTTTTTGGGCACATGCAATATGCTTTATTCGTCTTATTCTTATAGTGTCATTTTGTATGCTTTGGTATTTCTTTTTCGAGCATACTTGGATTTGCTTTTTCGTGCATAGATTTTATCTCACTTTCTATTTGAGTTTCCTCACCAAAAAGCATTTGTGAAATGATACTCTTTCAAGAATAATAAAGATTTACTCTGATTTGAAAAATACCAATTTGGCAAAAAAAACACGTATAAAGTCGACCATTGATGTTTTAAGAAATCTAAGAGTATAACTTTATATTTTTACAAAAACTTTTCAGTAAAAGAGTACCACTTTTTGACACAAAAGTACAGCGTTTTGATAGAAAAATTAAGATAAAATTTCCAAAATCACAATTTTTTCAAAGATGTTTGAAAAAGTATGATTATACAACCAAACTCATGAAACAACATGTTAACCCAAAAATAAACCACTTCACAACTAATAAGCCTTACTAGTAATCTCTAATGAACCGAATATAAGAAAGAAAGAAAAGAAAGAATAAGAGATGTAGAGAGCTAAAGAAAAAGAGGATGGTTAGATTTCTAGGTGAAAACCAAATGACAACCAACACCCTCTTCATGTGTGGAGAGGGTTCTATTTATAATCCAAGCGACATGTTGGCGTATGGGCTTGCTTACGTGGGTCGGGCTTGGCTTGTGTAGGGCTTTAAGCCTGATACATGGATAATATTAGCTTAAAGTCCAACCGCGTTGAACCCGACTAGCCTATTACAATACAAGACTTAATCTAAACAAAGACGACCGATTATATTCATGTTTGACTTATAGAAAACAAGGCTAACAATCTCCCCCAATGTTGAGGTCGACTTCTTTCTCCCCAACGTTGACCTTCTTGTTCGAATGATGACATTCTTGTTGGAGGATATCTTGATTTGACTTTTATCTCCTTCAATGTTGAAGATATGATTTGACTCTTATGCTTTGCATTCTTTGGTCTTGTCTTCGTCTTTTCTTGTTTGTAATGGCTTTGTTCCTTCATGCTTTGTGATCTTGATATTAAACCTTTGTCTTTTGACTTTGAGTGCTTGAGATCTTTATCTTGCATCATCTCTTTGTCTTGAATCATCTTGATTTGACTTTCTTGATCAACTTGTGATTTTGACCAACATAATCATACTCGTCTTGAAAGCTAGCATCTCCTCTTTTTCATCATGGCTAACAATCTCTACTAATGAATGTGACTATGGCTAACAATTCCCAGAGGACGATTCCTTGTTTAACTTTGAATATCTTTGATGATGAAGAAGTTCATGATTATTAGAGTTGCTGAATTTGACATGAACTTGAACTTTCTAACAGATTACATTCCTTTTTAGCAGTAACAGTCTTGATGTTGAATGGTTGACTTTTAAAGCTTGAGTATGAGCATGTGGTAGTGAATCCGACTTAGCTGGAATGAGGCTGTAACATCGACGTTGTCACACCCCACCAAGGCGGAACTGCGAGGTGTAACATATTAATAAACGTCACACAGGATGATAGATAAAACACCATACATGAATTAAGATAAAAGAAAATTTATCCGAATTACAACATTTTCAAGTATAAGTGTAAAAAGTACAAATGACAATAACTTGAAAGAATGTAGACATCTTGAACATGTCCAATCGCAATGCACTAAGTTTCAACTTTACGAATGTCACCTGAAAAGCATGATAAAAATGGTCAACTATCGAAATAGTTGGTTAGCTCACAGGATTATGTACACAAAATATAGTTTTTTAAAAAAGTGAGTAGATATCCAAACATAGTTCACAATTCAATATCAAGTTGCCAAAACAAGTTGTGAATCCAAAATGATTCAAATTTCAAAAGACAGTTCTCGTTACCCAAAGTAATGTAATATAAATCAATGTATATGTATGCTATAGTGTTCATGCGAGGCACTACTTAAACGTATTCAGCCTAACCGTTCCAAACATCCAATCAAGTTCTAGTTGTATAGTGTGGCACAAACACTTAGTACTATGCACCCTTGTGCGGGGAGTGAGGAGGGGCTAATCTCCTAATAGCGCTATCCATAAGTACTAACGTCTCAATCCCGATGAGGGGGATAATGAGTTAAAAGTAGTGGCGGGTTCCAAGCACCAAACAACATACATATCAAGTTCAAAGTTCAAAGTTCAACATGTTTCCAAAGTTCAACAAGTTCAAATCAAGTTCCATATGTTCAAAACAAGTTCAAGTTCAAATATGCTCAAAAGATTAATTACTTAAAAGTAAGAGCATAACAAACGACACATCATGCTTTCCACCCCAAAACATTTAAAACATGTAAGAAAAAGGGGATGTGAGAAATTCACCGTAAATAGAAGTATCGACCGAGAAAGTCAACAAAGGAAGAATAATGACAACAACGATCTCAACCGCGACCTATAATAATAGTGGTCCGCGTATAAGAAAATATAATTATAAGAAAATGCATATTTTGCATAGTATATTATAGAATCCATGTGCGCGCCAAACTTACTTACTTTTACCCACTAAGTGTTACGCCGTAAGATTTAACTCCATTTTAATCTATTCCGACTAATATGAAATTTTAATAATTACCCATTTTGACCCGTTATCAAGATTATGACATCTAGACGCGAATAAAAGTAAAAGACTAACTTATTAGTGTAATTTCAGCTTTAGTTAATATATTTTACGCCTAATCATTTTTCGTAACGCTAATTGACCATTAAAAGAATTTCGCCTAGTTTGACTTTTTATAACAATTTTTTCTTAAGTCTGACCCGTCCAAAATGACCCGCTAAATTACGTTTTCACGACTCGGACTCTAAAGCAATTTGATGTAAAACGATGTTTCAGACAACTTTTTAGTTTTAGCCGAGACCCGAAATCTAACAGAAAATGACCAAAATACCCGTGCAAGTTTCTGCAGAAACTTTATTTTTCAAAACTAAAATGGATATCCTAATCCTAAAAGCTTTTCAACCCGTTAAACACAATTTTTCCAGCCTTAGTTGTTGCTTATGGAAAAGGGAAAACGTCATTTTAAACAACTTTCTAGTTTTACTCGAGACACAAAACTCGACAAAGAATGACGAAAATGCCCTTTTCTCAGATGTGATGCAACTAAGAAAAAAAGAAAAAACGCTTATTTTATTCTAAGCTTGTTGACCTGTCATTAAGCATTTTTAGACTTAGTTATCGTCACAAAAAGGTAAAACGACATATTAGAGAACTTTTTAGTTTTACCCGAGACCCGAAACTCGACAAAAAATTATGAAAATACCCTTTTCAATTTTTGCAGAAAATTAAATTTTTATTAAAAGCTTATTGGAATTTTATAAATTTTCTAAACTTCAAATGGCCACCAAACGTTCGTTTTAAAGAGTTAGATGCCGAATTTTATATCAAAACATTCGTATTGACGCCCTCTATCATATTTCATAGACCATGTTCAGTTTTAAAATCGTTATCTTAGGCGAAACATGCCCTAAACATACTAATCTAAACGGGTAGCTTTAAACCCCTTTAGAACTTTAATTTCACGCATCGCGGACATCGCCAATGCTCTTAAACTAGCATAACCCCATTACTAATCATCCCAATTCAACAATGAACCTCAAAATGCGACATGCACCACAATCCATGAATTCACAATACAAAATCTAACACATGTATAGAACATAAAATTAAATCAATGAAAAAGAGGTAACAAAAGACTTACAAACTTATTGTAATAGCAAGAAAATCAAAACAATCAAACCCTCTTGGTTTAATTATTGGTCGAACACCACAACAATCCAAAACAATGATCCAAAACTCGATTTTGCTTCACCAAATCTTGTTTACACACTTATTATTAAACCCTTGCAACACTAATTACACTTAATTTGATCAAAACCCTTTAAAATCGAAAATCAAGAAAATCAAGGACATTGAAAATCAATCATGCATGGTGGTTTCTTTTGTCAAGGAATGAATGGGTTTATTTTATGAGTGATTTGGGATAGAATGGGAGTGATTTAAGAATCAAGATTGACGGATTTTGATGGTTTTGAGGGTTTGGTCGTCGAACAGTAAAAGAAGAGAGGGAAGGGGACGGTTTTTTTTCCTAATCTGTGTGTGTTTTTATGGGAAAAGTAGAAGTATTATTCGGATATATATACATAAATATGTATATATATGTGTGTGACAATCTGTCAATTTCAGGTCGTTATTTTATTCTCGAGTATTAATTATAATTATAATTTTTATGTTGAGATATGAACTCACGACTAACCGAGAGAATTGGGGCTTACACTTGTAATTTACGCGACGTTTACAAAGAACCGGCGAATTCTACATTAAGCATCGACGCTTATATTTTCAAAATGCCATGGAATAATTTTATTACATTCGTTTTTATTTTTCGTATCTCGTACTATTTTTACTTTTTACGAAAAACGACTACAAATCGTACCTTTTTAAATATCGGACTTTGATAATACCCGTATTTACAAATTATGGGGTAAGTTATACAACTCACCCCACTAAACTATAACCCCATTGGGGGTGGATCAACCAAGGGGGGAGGTGTCCCCTTGGTGTTGATTCATGTAACACTTGCCAACACTTGGCATTTCCTTCCTAAGCATATATAAGGCCTAATTTGACCATCAAAACACACACATCTCATAACTTCATTAAAAATATGCATACTTACTCTCTCTCCCTCCCCTTTGACGCCACATATAACACCAAAAACACCAATCTATAAAAATTTTGAAGATCAAATAATAAGCACACTAGTAAAGATGATATCCAAGTATAATCCTTGCATTTTGGTGGTGATTTAAAGGAGTATTCAAGAAGTTTATACACAAGTTGGGGCTGAGATTATACAAGTTATTATAAGGGTTATTATAAAGTCTATTGGGTAAAGAAAATGGTGATCAAAAGTTATTTTGGGTGAAGATCAAGTTGAAGATTGAAGCTTTGTTATTGTTTTGATCATTTGATCATTTTCTTCATATTTCTTGTGGTAAAATCTCATGAGTTTTGTTTATGTTCTCTTTTGATTTTCAATTGTATATGTACATGCATGATGTATGATGATCAAGAATTAAAATGGGCTTTGTGTGTATGAATCTAGGTTAATCATAGCTAAAATAGCCATTTAAACAAGTAAAATGATCATAAAATTTATGGGCTGTAATGAACAGTAGGTTTTATAATTTTCTACAGGTTTGAGGTTGGATTTGAGTACATTAGGTTGTAGATAATCCTTTTGTGGACACTTGGCAAATTGGATGATTTCTAGAAAGTGAATATTGAGTGAGATATGATCAAAACACCAAAACTAGTGGATTCTGACCTTGCTGTACAGATGGTATAAAAAGTCACATTTACCGGACTTGAGTTTGGTTAAAAAAGTTAAAACTATCGACCTAGACTAAAAGCATGTTAATTCTGATCAATTAGATAGTCAAACCAATTCTCTATGGTTGTAATGGCATCAAAAATGGTGAAAGTGAAATTTCAGTCCAAAAAACTAATATGACCTTTATGTATAAAAGTAACCATATGTATAAATATAACTAAAAGATGTACTAAAATGAGTTTGAATCTGTAAAGTGGACTTAAAAATAAAGCTAAGGATATAAATATATCAATTATACCATTTACGGTTTATAAATTATGACTATTTTCGTAAACATAAAAGTATACAAAATTTACTACTACCCGAACACTATACTATGTAAAGCAATTTTTGTAACTAAAACTAACCGCCGAGGTTGTAGCGACCCCACTTTTTGGGAGTTTTAAAATACTAACATAACTGAATAATAAAAGTATCCCGACCTCGAGAACCCAAAATTTTATAACAAGAGTCATTTACAAGCTTAAATAGGCCATAAGGCCTTATTGGACCACTAGGCCCAATGAAACAAAAGGGACTTATTGGACTTAACTTTAGGCCCAATCCACTTGGACCTTACTAATGGGCTAGGACCTGGTCTTTGAGAGATAATATCAACTTAATAACTTAATGGCTGCTAATGGGCCTATTCGGTGCTTTTTTGAGCTAATTTAGACAATACTAGTAAAATGGCTAATAAAAACAAGTTAAAAATCTAGAAAACTCTAAGTGTGAAATAAATATGTTACAAGAGCATGATCATTATATAAACTACATGTATACATATACTTATTATATATGAGTTTTTCATAATTTTTATCGACTAGAAACTAAGACCCGTTACAATTTTGTAAAGGTCTTCGTTTGAGTTTTGTATGGTGCCGTACTTCCAAAGTTTTTTTCTTTTTTATTCAGAGGATATTCTCGTTCGACATCACTAAGTGAGTTCATAGCCTGAGCAATTTTTAACACTTTTAAATTATTTTTAATAAACTCGCGCGAGGGAGATAACATGCTTGTTTTTAAAATAGAACACAAGGGAGATTGTATGCTAGTTGCCTCGATTATTATTATAAGTTAGCTTAACTCTCTAGATAAAAGACCTGCGGAAATCATGAATTGTTAACTACCGGGAAATGGTAGACGCTTATACATAAAATAGTACTATTTGGAGTCTGCCACCTCCAATCCGTGACGACTGGCTATCGTCAAGTGTCGAGAATATGACACAACGGATGCATTGTATAGAGAATAATATGCTCTCATATCGAGGGTGTATAGTAGGCATACCTTGTTGGGAACCCCAACATAATTAGATTGTGTTACGTTTAGATGTCATGAGATCTTATAATAATCCCCCCGATATAACTTGTTTGGCAACATCGTTATATCCGATGAAATATTTAGAAATGATACTTGTGTGTTCGAAAAATTTTTAATTGTTTTATATATATAAACCTCTATGGAATTCACTCACATTAATGTTGACGTTTTAGCATTTTTATCTCAGTGTCACTTAAGGTCATCATTCGGCGATGAGAATTTTCTGGTTGTCCTTATGGAATACCTAAATTGTTTTGAAGCCCATTAAATAAAAGGAGCTTCGAATAAAGATTTGCAAAATGTTGTATGAATTATGAAACAATTTGGGACCTGTGATGTAAACTTTTATTTAGAATGAATGTATTTAAAAACGTCTATTTTTGAGTCGTTTTCTATGTTTGAGTTGTTATATTATGACATAGCACCCCAAATGACCCTTCCGCTGAGATAAATGAAAATGGGGGTGTTACAATATGTATAGGGTGGCGTTATTGCGGTGAATGCTTTAAAATGAAAAACAATAGGTACACTTGTGGACCATTGGATCAAACTTGTTGGATGAATATCAACTTTAATTAAATGGTTGTCATTTAATTAATAAATGAAGACATGAGGGCGTTTTGGTAAAACAATCATCTAGTGACATAAATATGACTTTTACAAATTATTATCCTCCACCACAAACGGTTATGTTTAGATTATTTCTTTTTATTTGGATTTCTGTTGTGATACGCAAAAAGTTTTATTTGCCATGTGCTAATACACATAATTTAGTAACATTTTTTCTAATATTATATAATTATATGCACATTATTTTTTGATACACGCTTTAATGATGCCTAAAAAATGTTAAACATACAAAATAAAAATCAATCTTTGTTTTGTAAGCGATATGAACTCATATGTATCAACTGTATTAACTGACACATATAAAAAGATTGAAACATGCATTGTTTGTAAGCGCCTATCAAGGGGTATATAAACCAAAAACAAAATAAATAATACATATTTATTCCATTCTTATTCCCTTCTATAAAAAACATATAAAAAATCAACTATATTCTAATGACACACGTACAAATATCAACTGATGCACTATATTACGATGGTGGTCGCTGAATCGCGGCTATTGTTTTACTTAGAAAGTTAATATTAAAAAGCTGGGGTTTTGAAGATCGATCCCAAGTTCGAATGCCTGCTGATATAGATCAAAGCAGAGGCTACTCTTGAACCATATTTAATTCCTTAGATAAACACGAGTGTCTTTGACTTGTTGGCCTAACGATGCGGCCTTTAATTGTCACATTCGCAACTCTAGCCAGATTCCGATCATCAAATAATCAATAAATTTCCATACTTTTTAACAAATTCATAACACATGTATGCGTAATAAACAAATTTACCACATGATACACATTACAAAAGTTGACACACAAGTTGATTATGTTAACGAAACTATATAACACCGGTATAGAAAAACTGATACATGTATATATATCTAATATAGAAAAAGTGACACACAACTTGATTATGGGTTCGACACAAAACTCGAAACCGAATGACGAATTGCTGGTACTATAAAAATCTTTACTAACGACGACTAAGTGGTTTTATTCGTTAGAGGTTATCACAAAGGTTGGCAACATCTAACTCGAAAATCAAAAGAACTTCCTCATAGGTTTTTAGAATAAAACAAACAATAAAATTAAAGAACACAAAATCTAGGTTCTTTACAAATATCAAAAACTAAATCTTACCTAAGACCTTTGTGGACAAGATCTTTGTCGACATCTTTGTTAGGAACAAAAGGCCTATTTAGGTTTTGAAGGATTATCAAGATATGTGTATACTTAATTTTTTTTGTTCGTGGATATACAAGAAAACCTTAGGATCAATTTTAAATTGCCAAAATCAAAAGCGTGTTTGTGATATGTTGTTTGTGGATTTGTGTTCAAAGAATAAAAAAATGTTTTCATGAGCTTTATTATTCTTTTGTTGGTAGGTGAGAGATGAAATTGGTGGCTGAAGTTGGATGTCTGGTGGCGTATTAATGTTGAGATATGATGTAATATTAATTTAGGTTTAGGTTTGTTGTGACACAAGAGATAAAGATTACTATAATACCCATTAAAACATTAAATTTGGTTAAAGTTAATCTTCATCTATAATGTTTGATCTAATGGTCCATAAGTGTACCTATGGTTTTTCATTTTAAAGTGTTTACCATATGAACGTAAATCTATATATGTATATTTATATTTATATATAATGTATTATATATATTATATTTAATATATATATATATATATATATATATATATATATATATATATATATATATATATATATATATATATATATATATATATGTATGTATATATATGTATGTATATATATATATATATATATATATATATATATATATATATATATATATGTGTGTGTGTGTATGTATATATATATATATATATGTGTGTGTGTTGTGTCATATATATATATGTGTGTTGTGTGTGAGTGTGCGTGTGTGTGTGTGTTATATATATATGTATATATATTATAATATATTATATATATATTTTTTACATTATATATATATATATATATATATATATATATATATATATATAAGAGTGTTTGTTTTGGGATTTAGTAGGAGTAAAAAGGTAATAAAAGGGTGTTTGGTTTTTAGTTTTGTTAGAGCATAAGACAATTAAGGGGGTGTTTGGTACATATATGTATATATATATATATATATATATTTATTATTTATTTTTAAAATTGTACTACACTAATTTGGGCTTAAAATTTTATTTAAATGTTAAAATTGTAAAAATACCATTCTTGACGCGGTTTCGGCCAAAACACGGAAAAAGTCAAAAATACTAAAATAAAAATAATTAAGCTTCGGGAGCTAAAATACGAAATTATTGATTTTCTCAAATGCTAAAACGGATAAATGTCCAAAGCACGATTCGTTAATAACTAAAACGACGATTTTTTTGCTAAATCGACTAAAAATGATAAAATAAATTCTATAAAATTTAGAAAATAAAATTAAAGCTCGGGATAAATAGTGCCCTTTAATTCGAATATAAATATATCCAATTAAATAGAACCGAGGCTCAGAATAAACGTTGACTTGAAACACGAGTTGCACAAAAACAAGCGTTAAATGCTAAGAGTAATGGGACCACATACAAGTGACTCCATAAATAATTAAGAGAATCAAATAACATACGTTTGCTTTCGGTTACTGACCTCAAAATTGACGGATGTGACAGACGTCTGTACCTGCATTTGAATGTTTGTAATAAACATCAGATATGGACGAAATATGGCTTTGTCATTCATCAAGATTTGGTTGCAATAACCTCTGGTTCCGTGAGGACCAACCTATGATCTGGTAGGTTCAATTTGGAAGAACCTCCTTGACAGGATTTCCATATTAAAGCGTAGGATCTTCTAACACATGTGTATTAGATTAACCATGCTTGCATGTTCTCATTATCATAACGTCTCAAAGCAGACAACACGATAAGAGTAAATCAGATAGTTTCTATCTTTCTGATTGAGTCGTCAATTCATTTACTGGACCAAATCGATATCCAGTTATCAGAAGCTCGATTCATATAGAATCTTGCAAGTCGCGTACCGCAGTGCTGTTTGATAATGACACAAGAAGGATTTCTGATCTTTGAAACTTAATTATACTTATATATATATAACTTAATATACATATATATAATTAAAATCAAAATATCAAATAATGAGAGTGAGTAAGTATTCCGTAAGGTTTTTAAGAAGGAAAATTGCTTTTAACCTAAGCAAAATCCAAAACCTTCTCGGGTCGTTTCCTGACGAGGCGTGAATTAAAAATCGAGGTTAAGTTCGTGATCGAGTGATTGAATGATCAAATGTTTGATTTGGGATTCTATTTCTACAACTAATATGAAAAAACAAACAAACACAAGTAAACAATTAAAGTAATTAAAGATCGAACCTAAAAACGTTAACGGGAATTAAAAACGCGACTCTAAAACCTAAATTATCAAATTAAAACCCTACAAAAGCAAATTTAATTTTTAAAGGTCCTAAATGATAAAAGAACATTTAAAAAAAAGAATTATATTTTTTTGACTTTTATTTTATTTATTATGAATTAAAAACATTTTTAATCTAATTAAAATATTAAAAATAGTAAACTAATTATTAAAAATCTAAAAAAATTATGAAAATTACTTTGAACTATGAAGAATCTAGGAAAAATAAAAGCTGGAAAATTTGTTGAACAAATAAGCAGAAAATAAGCTAAATAGCCCGAATAAGCAAAACTGGTAAATGACCTTAAATATTAAATAACACAATCTATAAACAAAGTCTCAAGGGCAGTTGGTAGTGGAGTGTGGTGTTAAAGTGTTGATGTGTGAAGGGGAGGTCACAGGTTCGACCCTTGTGACCTCTCATTTTTATAAAACATTTTTTTTGTTTTCTTTTTAAAAAGTTATAAAATAAGCAAAAATAGAAAACTTTAAAAAATAAACTTTTTATAAAACTTGAAAATAAGCTAGAAATAAGCTTATCTAACTGACAGTTTTGGCTTTTTTTAACTAAGTTACAATTGCTAAACTGTTGGCTTTTAAAAACTTAATAAGCTAAAAGAAAAAGGCAAATAAGCTAATCACAGACTATAAGCTACACCTAATGAGCACTAGAGAACAAAAATAAGCAAATAAGATGAGCTAGAAACAACCTTAAGTGACAGATTACTTAAATAGGCTTTAAGGCTTTAATACTTAAACTGAAATTGCTTATAAGCTTGAATAAGCTCTACTCTAAGATATATATAAGCTAAAAGTACTATTTACTCCTAACCCTAATAAGCAATCACTAAACACTAATTATGCAAAATCCAATAAAGCAATAAGCTAAAATAAAATTCGCTTTATGGCAAAAAGTGTTAACCAAAACAGCCCTAAGTAGGCACTTTTCTAGTTATTCTTTTAATCCACTTATTGCGTAATCCTTATGGCTTAGAGACAAAAGAACAGGATGAAGCTTAACTATTTTAAGCTACAAGATTCAGCAAGACAAGGCAATGTGAACCTCAGTTAAGCTATGAAAAGTAAATGAAAAGGCATTGGTTCTTCTTTTTTGACCTGATTAGGATATTTTTCGTTTTTCAATTTTTTATATAACACTAAAGTGCTACTTTCAGCCTAAAATTCAGTTAACTAAATAAACTCTAAACCACTAAATAAGCTTAAACATATTAATTTCACCCTACAATCTACTTGTACTACCATATTCAGAAACTAAATCTTACTTTAACTACCTTAAAACTAAGATCTAAAACTTGGTTTTAACTTTTGCAAACTGAGACTTATGAAAATTTGACAGATTGTATGCTAAAACCACAAAGGACAATTGCAATCTTATACTAAACCATCCTAATGCTTATTCGCATCAAAACAAAGTATTCAAAGGCACTAAAAAAATAATTTAAGCAAATCCAAGCATATAAGCTGATTTAAAAAGACTAATGTACACAGATTCAAACCATAATTCTAAAATCTTTGAAAAAAGGAGTTATAAAACCTTAAAATCTTTTGAAAGCTTCTTAAACACTAAGAAGACTTGACATAAGTTGGATTTTTAACATCTAATGATCTCAAACGCACGATAAATGAGTTTGTTGTTTGCTTGTGTCCAACACCCCTTTAAAAACAGTGAACTTATTGTTATGCGTTTTTATTAAAACTGTTTTATCTTAAACTTTTGAAAAATAGATGAATTAAAATAAGTGTTTTAATCTCATTAATAAGCCATTCCAATCGTAAAATAAAGCACTTTACAATAAGCAAACCAAACAGAAGTTTTTAAGCTAAAAATGTGCAATCTTCATATAAAAAAAACTTGAAGATGAAATCTAAACTATAAGCAAGTATAAATAAGAAACAACATCTAATAAAAGCATTAGATAAGCGGTAAATAACTGTAAATAATTTAGAAATAAGCCATTAAAACAGTTTTTAAGCTAAAACTTGAAAATAGAGAACTTACAAAAGCCCTTGCTCAAAACAGGGCAAACAAGCTCAAAAGAGCTTTGTCTACAAGCTCTAGCTTGTTTAAAAACAAGCTAGTAAAATCCATAAACCCATCCCTTTCTGGCTTATCTTCCAAAATAAGCTGAGGTACTTTGAGGGGTGAATTTTGGTGAACTTTTCTTAACACTTAAAAGCTATATAACACTTTTAGTAAAACAGATTAAACAAGGGCTTATAAGAGCTTGTTAGAACATTTTCAAAGCTTTTAATTCATTAGCATAAGAAAAACAGAACTTAACATAAAAACTTAAAATTTCATTAAACTTAAAAATGTTTGCAAGACTTAAAGAAAGTTACAATAGGCTGATTTTAAACTAAGATAAGCTGAAAATACAATAAAAAGCTATTCTAAATTACTACTTAAGACTAGATGCCCTAAAACTAAAACTAGTCTTTTATATATAGCCGAATAGAGAAGATTATAGGTCTTGAGGGTATGTTTCTTCTGTGAGAGGTATTGGGTGTGCTTTCCAAGTCTTCAATCTTGGCCATTGATTCTTCTTTGTGCTTCTTCAACCCTCATCATCACCCTTGATTTGTTTCGTCCAATAAGCTTCCATGGAATTGCCAAGGTGGAGTTGTCCTCTTCTGGGGTGGGGTTTTGAGTGGGGTTGAGAGGGGTTTTGTCGTGGTGCATGGTTTATTGAAAGATGGATGAATAGTAGACTATGGCTGGTAAAATGTTTATATGTTTTGGGGGTAACGGGGGTTAAGGGAAAAAGGACTAACGGTGTAAGGTTTAGGACCAGAGGTGTAATTGTTTAAGGACTAACAGTGTAATGTTTTATTGGTTGTGTGGTTAATAGGGGTTAACAGGTGTTATGTTTTAGGCTAATGGGCTTATAATTTGGGCCGGCTTAGTATGGTTTTGGACTTTAGGCTTTATAAGGGCTTAAAATCTTAAGACTTATGATTGATGATTAATTGGTTGGCCCGGCCTATTAACTTGGGTACGGGTTGGTCCATGCACACGTCTTTGGCTTCGACTTTGACTTTGACTTTTTGACTTTTTGACTTTGACTATGATTTTGACTTTTCACGCTCTTTCTATTCTCGTGCTAGGTTTTGTCGGTTTTGGCTTTTAATTTTGTCCTTTAGTGAATATCTGTTACCTGCATATCATAAATAGCAAAACAAGCATATATTTGGCATTTTATGTCCATTTTTGGTCATTTAGGCTCGTTTTAATAGGTAAAAGGTATGTGTAATTAAGCACATACCAATTTCCATTCGTCACTGCGAATACTAAAGAGTATCACACTGAATGTTCTGGCAAGATCACAAGGATAATGCGTAGGACTCTTTGATACCAATTGTTGTATATTGATGAACAACACGTGTTCTACATGAATTATGTCCTAATGTGTTAGACTCAACATATTAAGTCGAACAAGGAAGCTCGGCTACTGATCATGGAAGCTCGGTCTTTATTTACAATGTGTTGTAATAGGCTAGAAAGGGTAAACAGGCTCGTTTATGTAAGCTAATTGGTCACGTGTTATGCGCTAAAGCCCAAGTAATCCTGAGCCCGGCCCGTAGAAAGCCCATAGGCGTTCAAGCCTTATGGTCTAAGTATAAATACCCCTTCTCCACAGATAAATAAGGGTTGGTTGTTTATTTGGTTGTAAGACACACTTTGTTTAATCTACTATCTACTTTCTCTTTCTACTTTCTCTCTTTAACTTCTCTATACTTTTCTTCTTATTTCTTAACTTTGATTCTTAATATGTATGCTGTGAAGATGATATAGCTAGGTTCCTACAAAATGAGATTTATGATTTGATCTCCTCTGGCTCTAGACTAGATATTTGCACTTTGGTTTTAGTAATCGAAGGTTGGAGCTGAATGCCACCTATTCAATATCAACAGTCTCGAAATGAGATATCAATAGATAACGTGTGTATCTCCATGAAAAATGAGACAAGTTTCTTTTGAGAGAAACTAGAATGCCTAAGAAGGGTTGTGCATTGCATCACTAGGTCCATGACGGCTTTCTTCAATACCAACAATCATCTTTGTGATTTTAATAGATTATGTATTGACCCGGTTTTTGCCTAAAGTTGCGTGGAGGGCTTCTTTCTTTACACCATTTATCCATACATTTCTTTTTAATTCTTCAACCCCTTTAATGCTTACCATGAAGTCATCACTAACACCTTGTTATGATTGTTCCAGTGTTAGCTCAACCTTAGTCAGCATTATTCTTGTTTCTCATTCTTCTCCAAATCATACCTAAGGATTGCTATTTCTAACTATGTATTGTCCTTGGGTAGATCCCTCCGGTTTTGGTTGGATCATAGGACATATACCTAACCCTAATCACCTTATGACTTCATCGACGTCATTAATTAATTAGTTGTTTGGTATAGAGATCGAAACCATAAAACATTGAAAAGAAATCAAAGTGTTTGATAAATCGAGACGTTTTAACACCTTGAGAGTTTTCTTCATTTTGAGATACCCCCTACACATGTGTATCGATATTCGAAATGATTTCGCACATAGAGGAAAGAGCTGAACTTAGAGTTTTAAGGATTACATTCTTCTATATTACATTTTAATCATATTTTCTCCCCTTATTTAAAATAATAAATCTCTTACTATTTGAAAATTTCCATAGAGAGAAAAATTATACCACGATATTGCATGAATTCATTTTTCTAATAGCCTTAGTGAACAATGTACATTATTAATTGACATTATAATCTCCACATTTTAGTTTCATGAAATATTTTTAGATACACAAAATTGACATTTATGAGATGTACCCAAAAGACATTAAAGGCTTTGGTTTTAAAAGCTCCCCCTCAAAAATTGATTCATATAAATATGACATTTTTGAGAAAACTGATTTCACAATTTTTAGAAAAGTATGTAAGGAGGGAGTGTTGAACACACAATTTTGAAAGATACCACTTGTTATGCACATGATTTGACATTTAAAGTTTTCTTGAAAATTATGTTCAAATATTTTGAAAAACCATATGATAGAAGACTTTTCTTCTATTTATAGAGTAAGCGCACTGAAACGTACACTTCCCTATTACATTTGGGTCCGGGTTGTAGTTTGAAGTAACTGTAAGCCATTGTCATGAGGTCAAAACTATTGAATGTTTTGTATAAGAGACCAAGACCCGAGAAATTTGACTTTCTCGTTGATAGGATAAGTTATCTTAAACGTTACACTTTCCTTATAGTTAAGTCTGAGTTATGCACTGAAATATGCATAAGTCATCTAGAAAATTAGATATGACATGTTTTGAAATGTTTGAACTCTTGCTCGAGCTTCATTTACACACCCATGTCAATATTAATTGACATTTATAGATACGTAAATGTTATCGATTCCAAGAGACATGTCGAGAAGATTCTTTTTGGTATTTTGAAATTTTATGATTTTGTATTTTGTTTTTAAGATTTTCTATTTTTGTATTTGATTTTCTTGGTTTTATATTTTTGTATTTTCTTTTTTAAAAATATTTCTAAATCAAAATAAAGAGAAAAATAAAAATATTTACAAGTCGATGTTTGATAGATATCAAGAAGATTCGTTTGCCAGAACCTCCAGTTCATCTGGAGTCAAACATCTCATACCGATTCGTCTGATGATATACTTAAACCTATCTTCGGGTAAGGCTTTAGTAAACAGGTCAGCTAACTAGTATTCAATTCTGACAAAGAATAATTCAAATATACCCTTTTTAACATGTTCCTTGATGATGTGATATCTGACATCAATGTGCTTGGTACAGGAGTGTTGGATTAGATTGCACGAGATGGCTATGGATGCTTGTGAGTCACTATACATAGGTATTTTATTAAAGTGAAATCCATAATCTGTGAGATGAGTTCTCAACCAAAGAACTTGAGCACATCATGCAGATAGAGACACATACTCGGCTTCTGCTGAAGACATTGAAGTGCAGTCCTATTTCTTAGACGGCCATCTAACTAGCTTAACACCACCTAGAAATTGTATTCCACCAGATGTACTTTTAAGTGTGTCAAGACAGCTCGCGTAATCCGAATCTAAAAAAGTAGTTAGTTCAAAACCGACGTCCTTCAGATACTAGAGTCCCATGTTAATGGTATTCTTAAGGTACCAAAAGATCCGTTTAACCTCCTTGAGCTGCTTCTCAGTTGGTCTCGCTTGAGAATAAGCACAAAAACATGTTGCATGTACAATATCCGGTCTACTTGATGTTAAGTACATGAGTGCTCTGACCATGCTATGATATTTTGTTTGGCCAATAGGAGTTACAATCAAATCAGCATCTAGATGTTTAATAGACATTGGTGTACCAATGCTATCACATAAGGTCATACCATGCTTTTTAAGTATCTCTTAAGCATACTTAGCTTGTGTTGTCCCAGGATGTAGGATACCTCTTGTTGGATCCCACTTCAATAAATCGAATTCCTTAAGCTTGTTTATGGTTTAGTTATATTAGATAAATCTAACACAACTATAGTAGAAACTTTATGAATGTAATAAAGATTATGCGAAATCTAATCTTTAATATTAGAAGAATTCTTAATGAAATACATTATCACAGTAACTAAAACATTTAATACTCATAGCATCATTTTCACCCCAAGAAAACATAAGAAAAAGGGGCTATGAAACTCACCTGATGCTTTGCAGCTTCCACAAACACTAGCACAAATCTAAACAATCAAAACAAACACGTGTTACATGCGGACCAAAGCAATTGCTTATGACCTTGTAAACAATCTTAGGCTGGATGTCTAAGGTGTTTAATTACCCTTATGGGTCACCACGACACCATGCCCAACCTTAACCAACATGTTTACACACTTTTCCAAAGTCTTACAATTACCAAAACGCAGAATTTTGACCTCACTTTACCATTTTCTAAACCATACCTACTGAGCTTTATAAATTTTACCAAAAATCACAGGTTCAATAACCCAGTGAGTTACCTAACTGCTACGATTTTTTCACTAATTTATTTCCACTCTTAGGCCCAATAAAATCAAATTTTAACTATCAGTTTCGATGTGATCGAACACTAAAAAGTTTTGGACTAAAAAACATACTTAGACTCCAAATCAGAAGCTATCCTTTGGGGGATTTTTAATAGACACATAGAACTAAACTCCTGTAGATTGGCTAATCCTAATTCAAACTTTAAGTGGGGGTTTTACACCTCGTAATCTGACCTGAATTTACTGCTTTGACAACTTTTCTCGTAACCAACATTTGAATGACTTCCCGACTCTAAAAACTTTCGAGGCCAGATGTTCTGGAAACTAGACTCTCTGAGCTACATCATAGACACTGGGAACTTAACAAAAGCTATTCCCATCATTGAGATATCAGCCGAACAACACAGCCCTAAATTCTGTCCTAATTTAAATCAAGTTTTAACGCGATCTAAACCCTAAATTAAACCCTAATCATTATAACATGTTTATTATATCATTAATTACAGATGTTATGAAACCCTAATTATCTATCATAATCATTATTACACATTTTTAATGATAATTAACTCAAAGGATTATGATTTATACCTTAAATTTTCGAATCTTGAACACAAAAATTACCAAACTTGAAAAAAAAAATTCTTCTTCCTCCTTTGATAAAATTTGGCTGGGACAATTAAAAACAAGGGGGAGAAGGGTTTTGGGTATTTATAAGGTTTACAAAAAGGTTTAGGATAGATATCTTTTACCAATTTTAATTAGAGTAAGATTTTTTTCCTTTCTTTTTTCTTCCTTTGTTTTTTGGCCGATTTCCCCTTTATATATATATATTTATATTTTATTTATTTATTTATTAATTACTTAATTATTTGTTTTACCTTAAGTTTTTATAAAAACCTTAGCTTGCTTGCGCATACCTTTTTGCTTAAACATAATTTACTAGACTTTTAAAATAAATAACTTTTCATTTTTATTTTAACCTAACTTTCCAAAAATAGAAATTCACATTTCATTATTATTCTAACTACTAACACCTATTCATACCTAACATTACTAACACATAAATACGTATACATAATAATACTTACACGATAAATCACTAAAACGCTTAAATCATAAAATCATTTCCTTGTCACCAAAAGTGAATGAAATGAATTCAACCAAAATCCAACACAAATCCAATCCCAATGAGACGATCATGCTCAATGGATTGATTACCAAATCTCACATATCCCACACAACACACATAAACACATATAAACACGTATAACACATAACCCATTCATTGCAACAGAAACATAAGTCAACACTAATAGTTTGACTAACCTGCTCAAGTCATGTTTGTCACAGTATCCCCTCCTTTAGGAAATCTCGTCTCGAGATTTAACCAAAAGGTTTAACTCTATCATTACCAAACAATAAATCAAGGATACTTATCTTTCAAGTAGTCCTCCCATACCCATGTTAACTCAAAGTTACACTTTCAACTAACTTTCACAAGATATCTTACTGCTAACCACTTTGCCTGCCCACAAAAGGGTACGCATAGCAGCATAACCGCTCCAAACGAAAAGAAACATCCAACTACCTGAACCTCGCCCGTCATCGAGGAGACTCGTCAAAAACCTTAAGTTGCGTAACAACGTCATTTACAACCCGGTCTCGCAACTCATCAAACAAGAATTGTCTTGAACCCAAGTTATAAGTTGTTACAAAGCCCAACGTTTTTGAAAAATCGGCTCGACTTCGAGTTTATTCATAAAATAACTTTAACCAAAATCACACAAACACATCTAAGGGCATACTAAGGTCTACAAGAAACCTTACGTACCCAACTTTAACTAAAAACTCCCAATGATCCCTTGCTCAACGAACAAGTGTGGATACTCAGTTTACCTGAAGTCCTAAAGACCTCGCTTCGAGCCCAAATGGACCTTAACTACCACCATTCTGCTACATTTTAACCTCTTAACTTCACGGTCACTATTCTCAACAGGTTCCTCAACAAAACGAAGAGTTTTGTCAACCTTGATCTCATCCAATGGCACATGCAGACTAGCATCCGCCAGACATTGTTTTTAGGTTTGACACATGAAACGTGTCATGTACTCCACTCAATTCCTCAGGCAATCTCAACCGATAAGCTACAGGACCGACTCTTTCAAGAATCTCAAATGGCCCTACATACCTCGGTGCTAACTTACCCTTTTTCCCAAAGCGAATTACACCTTTCCAAGGCGACACTTTTAGCATAACCCGATCTCCTACCTCAAACTCTAACGGTTTGCGTCTATTATCAGCATAGCTCTTTTGACGGTCTCTTGCCGCTTTGAGCTTCTCTTTTATCAACACCACTTTATCAGTCGTCTCTTGAACCAACTCAGGTCCAATCAAACTACTTTCCCCAATCTCAGCCCATAAAACAGGCGACCTACACTTCCTTCCATACAATGCTTCAAACGGAGCACACCGAATGCTTAATTGATAACTACCACCAAAATCGATAACACATGCCCTCATTATATCCTCTAAAGTCTAAATCATACGTTCACTTTGTCCATCCGCTTGAGGATGCTAAGCAGTACTCAAATCCAATCGTGTCTCTAACACTTTCTGCAGCGTCTGCCAAAACCACGAGGTAAATCATCCATCTCAATCTGAGTTAATCGTCACTAGAATTTCATTCCTTGCTATTATCTCATCAATATAAATCCCGTCCAACTTCACATCTTGAAATTTTCTTATTTCCTTGTATAGCTAAAAATGAGCTCAACGTTTGTCAGTCAATCGACCTATCACCCAAATCACATCAATACTCAACTCACTACTTGACCCTTTGGAAATTGTAGTAAAAAAACATGGTGATTCTATCTCATTTTCACTAAAGTATCTCAGGCTGTTGTAGCAAGCCAAAAGTCTTAGACATTGCAGCTTTCACCTCTTAAACAAATCCAACAATTGCTAACATAGGTAGCTATATATTTTCTACACCTGGCTACCAATACATGTCTCCAAGGTTAGAGTACGTCTTATCCGCTCTCGGATGTACCAAGTACCTTGATTCAAGAATCCACATTCCATTAATCCGTCACTCGTCATTTCCCTAATAACATAACTCATATACGAATCCATAAAGTACAAACTCCTCGACCTCCTTTCTTTTCTATAAGTCCAAACTAAACCACTGAAGCCTTCTGTGTGTACTTTCTCTAGCTAGAAACGCCTCACATTGGGCTGCCAATACATTCCTCATACTCCATACTGAATGAATCATAGCTCCTTCGAACACTTCTAGGTTTCACTCGTTTCTTTTCCTATATAACGCCTCAGTCACCAATTCCTTACCTGGATGGTAGCGAATTTCATACTCATACTCACTATACAATTTAATCCATAAAGTACTAACCATCATCTGCCCTCTTTTCCATTTGTTGGTCCAGGTCACACAGCATTTCTGCTGGCGTGTTCTCTACCTTGGACGTCTCGCTTGAAGTAGCCAATATCTTGTCCTTAACACTTGACTGGATAGTCATGGACATTGCTCTTACTCGTCTTAGTTTCACTCTCCATTTCTTCTCAACGCATCAACCACTACATTCGATTAATCGAAGTCCAGAAAGCCTCTTCTCGTTCTGCGCCCTACTCATACTTCTGATTCCTCTAAGTTAGGGAAGTAAGGGGTTTAACAATCTTAGAAAAGTTTGCGATGAAACGTAGGTAAGTAACCTGCCAATCCTAAGAATAATCATATCTCGGATGGTGTCGTAGGTACTTCCTAATTCTTCACTGCCTCACACTAGTAACCTTAGCATACAACTTCTCCTTCTTCAGTAATTCCAACTTTAACTTCAAATGAACTCCATGCTCCTCTTCTTAACAAACAACACTGGTGCTCCTCACAGAAAATGACTAGGTCGTATGAAACCTTCGTCTTGCAACTCTTGAAGTTGTTCAGACAATTCTGCTTTCAAAGGGCAAGACGAATGGATAGACTTCGCGAACTAGCGTCGCTCCAGAACAAAGTCTACGCGGAACGCAACTTGTCGTTGCGGTGGTCAATTGACAATCTCCAAAAACACGTTAATAAATTCTCGTACGACGGAAATACTACCAATTTCGATTCACCTACTTAGAGTTCATTAAGGTTTCACGACTACTCCCTTGTAGTACGTTCACCATGAACCCGAAGTATCTCATCACCTTCCAACGGTATCCTAACCACCTTCTCATGACATACTATCCCAAACTTCCTCTTGGACAACCGGTCCATTCCCACAAGCACATCAAAGCTTCCATGACTCAACGGTATCAACGAACTCCAAGGGTTACGAACAATCGAATAGGATAACAAACGAATATCGAGTCAAAGGCTAGAATGCATATAGGAGATTCCACATATGCGAAGTAGAAGATGATCCAAAAATTTTTGAAAAAAACAACATAAGAATCCTTTGAAAGAAAGGATACGTATATGCACCGAGTGAAAACGCAACGAAAGAAAATCAACAGACGTACCACGACAAATGAACACATAAAAAAATATCAATACGAAAGACGGAAATTCTTATACCAATTATCGACTTTACTCGAAAGACCAAATTAAATAATGTTTTTATAAAAATCAATTTAAATTAAAAAAAGTCACTTTAAGTAAAAAAATCATTTTAAATAATAATAAAATTGTCTTAAATGTAATCTTTGAAAAATTCATTCTGGTTGTCATAAAAACTCTAGAGATGGTTATCTAATGGTGTATCGTACCTTACCACTATGAATTACTTTAAACCAGCTTTTTATAATAAACTAAAATTTATTAAACCACTTAAAAATTTTCATATCCTATTTGTATAGACCATTTAAACATATTCTTTTTACAAAGATCATTTTAAACACAGTTTTTCTCAAACACTAACACAATACTTCCAAAGAGTTTTTATAATTAGACATCAATTATGAAATATATTACTCAAACAAATGACACCATAATACCAACAGGGATCATAAAACACCGTACAGACTCTAACACAATTCTATTGTTTGAAAACGAAAGAAAATACCAGGAACCATATACTCAAAATAAAATCAAACGAACTCGTACAAGAAAACTCATGCAAGACGTTACGTACCCAAAAGAAAACGTAAGGTCTTATCCAAAATAACGATCAACAGAGCAAACCTAAAAGCATCGATACTAACACGTCGCCAACGGGTTACGAAAACCAAGGGATATACAAAGAAGGGAGTAATGATCCACACTAATATGTTAGGAACAATTAGTGCTTAAAAGAAACATTTGATACTCATACGAGTAATCAATGCAATGAAAGAACTAACAAAACGCGGCTATATCCGAAAAAGCAGATTCCGAACAACCAATATACATCGAGACGTCGAATAGGAAAATCAGGTATTCTTACTAACAAAGTACGATGAAGGGATGCTAAGCTTAGACTTAGGAAATCCGAACAAACAACCGAGCAAACGAGCAACCTCTATAATAGCAATACTAGGTATCCACAAATACTAGATAGAAGGGAAACTTACTATCTATACAACTCAACTTAACATATCCTCCAATTAGGGTAAGAGAATAATTCTCTACCCATACCACCATCCTTATCATGAATACACATATCAAAGAAAAACATATTACACTACCACCTTACAACCAAACAATAGACACATAGTTTTAGCATCCAGAAAAGTGTGTGTGTGTACACATGATACAATGTAGACGTCTAGTTGTGTGGTGTAGCCTCAAGGTAATCAAGGTTTTCCTTGATCCATGTTACTGATTAGTGTGTAACCGTATTATCTTGATCAAATAATACTGGGGCTAGGTGCGGAAACGTTTGGTAATAAAACCTTGTTTAACAATAACGATGTTCTTTATTTAATTCCGCTGTGCATATTGATTTCATTGTTATTGTCAATCCTAGGTATAAAGTTCTAATCCAACTTGAGCTTAAGCGATCCTATCAGGTGGTATCAGAGCCTCGTGGCTCTTGATCTAGGATTTACAAGGTCTTTATTATCAATTTATGAAGGCAAAAGAGTATCGAATTTCTGTTTTCTTTTTCGGTAAAAGTTAAATTCGGTGAACTAGGGTCTTCCACCAAACCCTAATTCGGTTCCAAGGTTCATGAATGACAAAGTTGCTGAATGTGATTCGTTTATGAAGAAGAGAAATCTTGGAGCTGTTATATGTAGATAATCTCGCAACATGGTATGTTAATAACTCTAAATCGTTTTTCCATTCAATCGTCCTTCTCCTTTTGTATCTTGTTGCGATCTGCTATAAAGTGTGATTAACCTTTTGGTTTTATCATATCCCTATCTCAGTTCGTTGTTTGTTCAAAGGATAAGGGTTATTGGTGGCTACAATCTTTTTTGTTTTAAAACCTCGTCTTTGATGAAACTAAATACCCTAAATTGTTAGACGTTAATTTAATCCATGTTCATTGGATAATCAGTTTTGTAAAGGCTTCAATCTGTTGATTCTAATATGATCAAATCCGAGTTATACAATTTCTAGGGTTTTTACTTCCTGGTTTTGGTGTGTTAAAGAGAAGACGATGTATAGGCTGTCGTTGGAGATATGTTTGGTGATTTATTTCATTGCTTGTGCTTTAAATATTCATCATTATCTGTTACAGCAACGCGGGGTAGGGTTTGGCAGCTATCACGAGTAAAACCTAATCCTAGGGTTTCATTATTTTTATTTACCTACTACTGTGATTTCAATTTGGTTACTATCTGTTCTTATGGTCGTTATGAAGGATGGTTCAAACCTTAATATGTTGGTTAGGGTTTGTGTTTAGTTATAAAGTATAGGACAAAAGTAGGTGTATCGAGTGTGATTTTATGATACTGTTAATGATATGGCTACCGATATAGTTAGGGCTTGTTCTTGAAATTAAAAAGAGCTGCTGTTTTGTCTACTTAATGCGGCAATAGTGGATTGGTTAATGCTGCTTGGTTCAACAAATGTTACTACTGCCAATGAACAAGATAGTGTTGCCATTTATGCATTATAGCTCCCAAAGCAAACAAGGAAGTTATTTACTGCTGCCAAGAAACTACTTAATGCTGCTAGTTGATCATTTGTGCTGCCAAGACGATACAAAGAAACTTAGTGCTGCTAGCTAATTTTATTTTAGCTATATATAATATATAAGTAATATATATAAATATAAATATATATAAATATATATATAGTATATTAAATAAAAATATATATATAATATATATATAAATATAGTATATATATATCTATATTATATTAAAAAGTATATAAATATAAATATAGAAATAAAAGGAGAGTATAAGATTCGCAAAGGTGTTAAGAAGGAAAATTAACTTTTTGACCAAAGTAAAACCTAAAAAAACTTTTCCGGTCGTTCTCATACGAGGCGTGAATTGAAAATCGAGGTTACATTCGTGATCGCGCGTTTGAATGGTTAATGATTGATTTGGATTCTATTTCTATAAATTACAAAATGCAAAAACACGTAAACAGCAAGCCTAAAACGAAAGCCAATTAAAGCTAAAACAGAAAAACAATAACGGGAATCCTAGAATCCCGTTTCTTTATAACCTAAATACAACAATTTAACCCCTAAATATGCAAATTAAAATTTTTAATAATCCTGAAAAATGATTAGATAAAACAAAAAACAAAAGAATTATATTTTTTGAGACTTTATTTAAATTTATTATGAATTAAAACAGTTTTTAACTCCAATTTAAATATTAAAAATATTAAACTAATTATGAAAAATCTAAAAAAATTATGAAAATTACCTTGAATAGTTAAAAACTTAAGAAAAATAAAATGAGGCAACCATCTTATCACAATAAGCCGTAAATAAGCAAATAAGGGCTTAAAGCTAAAACTGGTAATAAAGGGTTATGTATTAAATTGTGTAGAGTTAAAACGAAAAAGTCCCAAGGGCAGATGGTGAGTGTGTGGTGTGTTAAGGTGTTGGTGTTATAAAGGAGAGGTCACAGGTTCGACCCCCTGTGACCTCTCTTTTTTACAAAACATGTTTTTTTTAAATTTCTTTTTAACAACCTTATAAATAAGCTAGAAATAGACAACTTTTGAAAAACAACTTTTTATAAAACTTATTTTTAAGCTAGATTAAGCTAGCTAAAAGTGACAGTCTTGCTTATTTTTAACTCAAAGACATATAGCTAAACTGTTAGCTATCTAAAAGCTTAATAAGCTAAAACAAAACCTTAATAAGCAGAATCAGACCAAGCACTATGCCTAATAAGCAATTATGACAAAGAAAAAGCTAACAAAATAAGCTGAATAACAATTAAAAGCTTTAAGACAGAATGACTTATAAAGAGGCTTTAAAAGATCCATGACACACTTTTTAAGCTAAAATTAAGAACACATAAGCACTTGAGATAAGCTCAAGATTAAAAAAAGCTAATGTCCTATAAGCTAATAACTCAAGAAAACAAGAATTAAGCAAAATGGAAATGAAATAAGCTAGAAAAAAGACAGATTAAAAATGACAGTTTTAACTAACTGTTCTTTTTGGCTTTTAGAAATTAGGACATCTTGCAGACTCAAATTTAAGACTCAGACAGCAAAGTTGACACTATAAAGACTTAACCCAGATTATAGTGAGCTGAATTCAACTAATGAAAACCTAAAATAAGCTAAGATTTAGCCTAAAAGGACCTGCACATTTGAGCCTTTAACTTAGAACCAAGTATTAACTTTTTAACTGCTTAAGACCAAAAATCCACTCAAATAGTATATGACTAATTAACAGATGCATTTAGGTACAAAAGGGACTCAACCTTGATCACTAAGAACTACAACTTAAGTGAAATTTAAGTAGCTAATCATATAACAAGTTGATAGTTTTAATACCATCAGTCTTGACTATTTGATAAACACACCTTAAAAACTAAAATTAAGCTTATGAAAACTATCCCCCAGACTTAATCTGAGCTTATAAAACTGATTTGAAAACTAAAAATAGCTTAAACCATAATTCACCATACTAAAACCCTTAACCCAAACACCCCTTTAAATATTATTAAGCTTATTTTAAACTAAGACAGACTTCTGAAAGCTACTAATCATGAAAACAAATCAAAGACTTAAGCTAAAGAGGACAATAAGCTAAAACTCAGGGACAAAATCTCGGAATATTTAAGCTAAACTAATAAGCCAGTTTAACTATTTTAAAGGATAGTATCTATATAAACCAAACCTAGTCTATTATAAGCTATGAACTAAACTTATTAAGCTATGAAAGGACAAATTAAACACCATTAAGCATTAATAAGCACTAAAATAAGTAAAGTGATAAGCAGAAAAGTAAACAAACAGTAGTACAATAAGCTAAAATAGAAATTAAGATCAAGTGAGTAAAAGTAAAACATACCTTTGTCCTCTGCTTAAACAAGGACACAAATGCTCAAATGAGCTTTTCTACAAGCTAGCTTATAAAATAAGCTTTGAATAAGCCTATAAGCCCTTCCTTTTCTGGCTTATCATCCCATTTGGCTTATTCAGACCCTTTTTAAGAAACTTGAGTAATGAGCTTATTAAGCCTAGAGTTAAAACAAACTATATCTATATAAGAATACAGAGAAAGCAATGAGCTTATTTGAGCTTATTAGTAAGACACATTTAAACCAATTTGCTAAAAGTAAAGACAGAATTTAAGGCAAAATATAAATGAAATTTGAATTTTATTAAGCTGAAAGTGATTACAAACTTTTGAAAAGTAAATTACACTAAATGAAAGACAATAAGCTAAAATAAGCTACTAATAAGCTTCTAAACTACACTACTCCTCAATTACATCCCTTTTACAAAGGAAAATAAGCCTATTTATAGCCGAATAAGCTGGCATAAGTGTGCTTGTTGTGTTTTCGTTGTGTGAGTGAGCATCAAAATGTTCATCCTAGCCATTAATTTATCTTGTTCACTAAGCTAAATCATCACAGCCCTTCATTTTGTCCATGATGTCTTCTTAGCCAATGACATCATTTGGGATTGCCAGCGTGGATGACATCTTTAGAGGTGGTGATAGGTTGAGTGGGGTGTGTGGGTGAGAGTGATGGGTTTGTTTGGTTGAGCAGTAGTCGAGGTAGGGAAAGGGATGGATGAATAGTGAGGGCGGGAAATTAGGATTTGGGTGTAACTGAGTTAAAAGGTAACTGGGTGAGGGGAGTATAAGGGTTTAGGGACATGTGGTGTAATTGGTTTTGGGGAATAAAGGGTGAAAATGCTAACGGTCGTTAGCTCTATTTCCGTTAAGGACTGACACCGTTAGCCCTTTTGGACTAATGGTGCAAAAGAAATAGGACTAGCAGTGTTATACTTTTATTAGTAGTATAATAAAAAGGGAGTTGGGCCGTGTTGGGCTTATATTAATTGGTTTGGGCCGGTTCTTATTTAAATGTGACTTGGGCTTTTAAATCATATAAGGCTTATAGTAAAGGTTTAATGGGCTGACCCGACCCATTAACTTGGGTACGGGTTGATCCATTTAAGATTTTTTCGGTTTCGACTTCGTTTTGGACTTGGACTTTTCGGTGTTGACTTTGACTTTTGTTGACTTTGACTTTGACTTTTTGTGCTCTTTCCATTCCCGTGCTCGGTTTTGTTCGTTTTGGCTTTGTTTTTTTGTCCTTTAGTGAATATCCGTTACATGCACAGTATACAAAGCAAAACAAGCATATATTTGGCATTTTATGTCCGTTTTTGGTCATTATTGGTCATTTTAGCACGTTTAATTAGGTAAAAGGTATGTGTAATTAAGCACATACCAAAATCCTCCATACTAAACTATTGCCGTGTCCTCATGCAATGCCATAAGTAAACTCTTTAGAAAACTAATAATCTTAATCTCCCTCGACTAATTACCTTGAAAAGTAGCTAAAAGTGTTCATCAAATGGAATTAAAGAATCAATGGCTTTGAAAAAGCCCCGTTTTGACCAATTTTATAAATCTACACTTATTACCACACATAATTTTGTATTTTTCCTTTTTCTCATTTTTAATACTTTTTAAGCAACTAACATGTATGACTTTCGTTATTTTCATAAGTTTTAGGGTCACATAACAAGAAGCACTTTAATCCTAAAATGCCCAAAAAAGGATAAATTCATCGTCCCCGATTTTTCACTTATCCCAAACCAAGCTCAAAAACAAAATCACCGTTAAATATAAGTTAAGATGCTAACACTACTCATACTTGTAACTTGTGAAACTTTTCGCTCCCGACAATTATTATATCTTAGGTGAATGTGCTAATTTCGAATTTCAACCATAGATCAATACGTAAGGCAAAATTTTCAATCTTCACGTTCCCACCCAAAAAGTAATGAGTTTGAAGGCGAGATCATCCCATGTAGCGACTTTCGTCTCGGCACATCCCAACCTTGCGGCTAAGTGACCAGGCTTTTGACACCCTACAAAGACTAGTATCGAGACTCACGGACCTTCGGTTTCAACCTGTGGATTTCCCGTTTATACATAATTTATTTAGAAAAATCATAACTTAAAACGACATAGTCTTAGTTCAAAAGCATATTTAAATTTAAGAAAAAGAGATTTTCCCTATATTTATTAAATCACACATATATTACACTTAATATAATTATTCATCCTTTAAACTAAGGAAATCCTCGACCTTTTAGAAGGCTGCAACATCGGTTGTGAGCCGGCAAGATGCAATAAACTTTTATTAGTCTCGGATAATTACTATGTGCCTTATTTAGAAGACTGCAACATCGGTTGTGAGCCGGCAAGATGCAGTAAACTTTTATTAGCCCACAGTTTTTATTATTATTATTATCTCATTTTTCATTTTTCATCATTTTTCATCTTTTTTTAACATATAATACCACGATATAGAGAAAATTTCTTTTTAGAAAATTTAAGTATAAGTTTGAACTAAGAATAAATTATTGTTATCGACTATACTTCAAAAATCGTTGATTTAAGTTTAATTTTTGACAAGAGCACGTATTATTAGTCCGGCTAGAAGCTTATGGGAGAAAAAGCCACAAATTACACTTATGAGCTCTTAAGATGTCCAACTAATCCTTGTTTAGCATCTAACTCATAATTAACTCTATTATTTCTCGTTCTTCGCAAGTTTAAAATCTTTAATAAAAGATCCGCGAATGCTTAGTCTAAAAGTTAAGGGACAAGCTAGAGCTCAACACGCTCGATCGAGTCAAAATTTATTCTTATTCTACCCAGCAGGAAAATCAACATTGTGATAAAAACACTTATTTTATTTTTGAAATTTTTTATTTTATTTTTCATTTTTTGGTATTTTGGTGGTAAAAACGGAATTACGTGAAAACAACGACTGCATGCACAATCAAATCGATAGATCCCCCCATACTAGAGTTGAACATTGTCCTCAATGTTTTAAGAAAGGTCTCTACGTAAATCCTAAGCCGTTTATTAAGTGTGCTCAAAGATAAACGTTAGTCGATAAGATTGGATATTGGATTCCCATAATCATGCTAGGGATTGAAGCTCGAATGAACGAAGGACAAAACCACGAGCACGAGAGGCTTCATAATCTGGGGCAATCCATGACATACAATCACAAATACAAAACACGAGAAGAAGCGAGCCTCCTCACATCACACTTATTCAATAACTAAAATACTACTACTAGGGATAAGCATGGGTTGCCACCCACGAAGCGCTTATTTTTGTTAATCGAGTCTTGAGCCTGACTCGATCCCCTATACTAGAGTTGGTCAAGGAGGATAGAAATGGAGAAACGGAACATCCAAGATAGGAATGTCCTCTCCATAGATCATCATCGGGCTTTCAGAATCATTAATATGCTGAAAAACCTTAAAGCCCTGATGAGATGGAAGCAAAGTGTCAAACACTGGATAAAGGGTGGGAAGGGTGGGTAAAACATTAGGCACATGAACATAAAGTTCTCTTGTCGAGTTATCATAAATATCATCTACCACTTTTGTAGTCAAAACTCCCGTATTGGGCTCAATATCAAAGTAAACATCATCATCTGGAGGTTTTTCAGGGGGACAAGGAGATGATGGAACATTATAAAAATCAACATGAAATGATTCATACTCAGGAAGGGAAATATAATCATTGTTAAGTAATTCTGCAAGAAAAAGAACATCCCCCTCCGAGTCATAGTCGTCATTCTCAATACCCGGTGGTATCGAGTCATCTGGAGCAAGAAATATATCGATCTCCTGCATAAGAGAGTCACTATCCTTGACGGGAATAGGAGATGGGGAGAAAGATTCGATAATAGCATCAGGAATCTCAGAATTAAGTTCTTCTGGAGAGTGAGGAGATAAATCATCGTTTAATAATTTTTCAATTAGACGAATATCTTCTTCCGAATCAAAATCGACTTCAACAATTCCCGGTGGAATTGGATCGATAGGAGCGAGTCCACCAGCGAACTCCTCGATAAGAAAAATTATAGAATAAGCACGATTAAGCAAAGATTGTGCTGAATCGGGTATGGCATCTAAGTGATCAATTTCTTTTCCCTGTGGAATAGAAATGATATCATCTAAACCCTCATTCTTAGAAGAAGAATCATTACAAACGGGCATATCACACTTACTTTCGTAATTGGTTAAATCCTTGGACTCACTTGGGATTAGGATAAGGTTCTCAACACTAGACTTTATTACTTTGTTCGATTCCTTTTCAGGAATAGTGCTAAGATGCTCGTCCCCCGTACTTAGAGATTCCTCGACCTCCACGGTCGGTAAGACGGGTGTGATTGCAATAGGGGAATTCTTATAAAATTTACTCACTTGAATAGAATACTCCTCGTCATCATAATCATCATTATCGTAGTAAATAGGAGGCTTCTAATATTGAGAACTAACTTTAGTTGCCTGCTCTTCTGCAATATTCTTTTCTTCCTGCTTTTCTTGAACGTATTTATTTAACTTTTCACAAAGCGCTTGCAAAGCTTGAGGAAGTTTCGCTTAAAGAAGCAATTCCGCCATACTTTTTTCTTAAGGAGCTTGATGAGTGACGGAATATTACGGGGCTTGATATTGGTCAAAACTGAAAGAATTTGAATTATAGCAAAGATTAGGATCATAATAATTTTGATTCATCGGTTGACACTGATAACTCTTATGAGGACCCTCGCAATTTTCA
>BQNB010058762.1:0-37626 GCA_026074375.1 Tanacetum coccineum
TATACACCCAACCGTGTATGATCTCAAGCTCCAAGGTTTATTTCCCAAACCCTTAGCTCGTATCTTCCTTTTATAAGCTTGTATGATAACCTTGTGAAGTTTGTGGTTTCGAATGAAGCAAGGTGAGTGTGTTTGGTTGCGGTTTGTAACCCGAACAAGAGAAAGGAGAGTTTGAAGTGTGTGTGAGTTAACAAGAGTGTTAAATGGTGAGACTAAGTGAGTATTTATAGGCATTATGCTAGTTAACCTTCCTAGTCCCATAAACAAACCAAACCGAGCCCTAAGAAGTGGTTTTCGTGAAGTTCTAGTTGATTACTCATGGTTTTAGGTTAAACTACTCAAGTACAAGTATTAATTGGTTAGTTGATGTACAAGATTTGCTAGATTAGGGAAATCTTATGACTTGGTGTGTTGTTTCCTAGTTAGCCGCGACTAAGAAGAGCAAAACAAAGAGATGGTTATTATCCAAGGTGTAAGAGATCATTAGGGGACCATTAGGACACAAATTTATTACCTAGTATATGTACATGTACCTTTTAGGATCATTAGGGAGATTTTGCTAGTAAATAATTCACCAAGGACGATTTTTGTGGGTTTACTTGCCCAATTTCGGTTACCAAGTGATATAAACACAAGACTTGATTAAGTTTTGTGTTTAGGCTTTTAAAGTGGGTATTAGTTTGAGTCTAGGTATGTCTAGGTATTTCCGGGGTGCGTCTAAATGTATTTTATCGTGAAACGTAACCCTCTTACGTGACCAATAAAAATAAAATACGCGAAGTTAATAATTATCTTCTTAATAATTATATAAAACTTGTTTGACGTAAACCTTAATTTATTTGGTGACCGTTTACGTTAAATGATTATTTCTAGTCTACGCGATTTAGCTTAAAAGTTAATTTAAAAGTAAACGCGTATTGTACCAAAATAAATAGTGACGAATAATAGTAGTCGTAAAATGACCTGCAATTGAGAAATGTTATAGTTGTCTTCCATGAACTATTTTCATTATTATTTTATAAACTAGTTTGTTATCGATTCGCAAACTATTTGATACCACATTATAAACTCCTTACTATTACATTATCTAACACTTGTTTGACGTAAACATTAATTTATTTGGTGACCGTTTACGTTAAATGATTATTTCTAGTCTACGCGATTTAACTTAAAAGTTAAATTAAAAGTAAACGCGTATTGGACCAAAATAAATAGTGACAAATAATAGGTGTCGTAAAATGACCTGAAATTGAGAAATATTACAACAATAACTGCGGACGCTTGCCCGACAAGGGTCCTACTCCGGCCACTACAATTGTAGAGCAAAAACTAAAAACCCTAGTATAGAAACTCCCTATCAAAGAATCCTTTACACATCCAAAAAGGTACGAATTTCCTGACTATTCCCAATACACACACATACTTCTGACAACATGTTTTCTTACTCTCACGTCGGAGTCTAATCGTGGGGTCCGTCCCTACTGTAAGGCTAACGGTTTACTTTCACTTGTGCAGGAAATCACCTCAACTACTTTGTTTAGTACAAGATCTAATCCCAAGAGAACTTAAAGGTCCGACCCAACAAGTGCCCCGTTACATATTTTGTACTAAAAGTACTCGAGCTGAATTTCGAGTTTGTTAATTTAGCAACCGATCTATTTTGACCTGAAACCGTGAGAGATAAAAGTGAAAAGCTGATAAGTTGAAAAGTTAGCTACCGGGCTATTTGACAAGAAATCATGAAAAAGACAAAGTGCTAATCGTAATGTGTTCGAGGAAAGCGTGAACCGAAAATGATGTTTTTGAATTTCAGAGTTTGAGATCATTATAGATATTCATCTTCAAAAATCCATTCAAGCTAAGAGAAAAGTTCATTTGCATACCATTTTCCACCCAGATACTGAGGGACAAATCTCCACCATCTATTTGGATTTGATCTAATGGTGAAGATTAATCTAAGATTTAATTAATAAATCTATTCTTTTGTCCAACTATATAATGCATTTATTTTTTATTTTTTCTTTTATTCCTCAATTTTTTTCACCCACATGAACGTGATTTTCCATTTTCCCCCAAAACACTTCATCTTTCCATCCATAACCATTTTTCAATTATTCTTTAACTCTCTTTCCCATTTACGTTTTGATCATCTTTGTCACAAACATTTAACAGTGATGTATTCTGATTCGAATTTGTTGTGATCTGAAGATGACCTCATGAGGGAGGTGATGACATCAGCTAGGTCAGTTAACGATGTTGAAGAAGAAGATGCTCTTAGATGATGTTACTCAGGTCTTCTTTCCTTTTCCCTTTATTTTCATAATTTAGTTGATTTATTGTTAATAATGAAATCATGTCGCTATAATAAGTAAGATGAATGAATTTGCTAAAATTGATATCAAGATGCCAAGGGTGTACTTTTTGAGTCAGTATATATGTGTATAATGTAATAATAAAGCTGGTACGTTTCGAAGACGTTAACGGTGATTTATAAGACAAAAAGGTTATGTTAAGTAGATGAAAATTTATCAAGTAAATTGTTGTGAAGGGAAGTAACATCGTTTACGACACTAATAGGGTAGTCTAGTGTTGATAGTTATAATCGTAGTTGAAACCTGAACACAAGGTGTTTGATAAAATGCTTAACATTGTTGATTGATATGTGACTCGCGCAAACTCACCCCTCAAATATGTAAACAAATACAAACATGTATAAATCACACAACAAGGGACGAAATCACGCATGAACAATGAAAACCGGAAGCAGTATAGAGTGTTCCCGGATCGTTATGTCCCAACGAGGCTGGAATGGAAAATCGATAGACGATTGATGATTGGTGTTGAATGTAACAAGGGATGATTCGGCATCCTAACTACTATAAGCAAATGTACATAAAAAAAATAAAGACATAAGCTGGACAAAAAATAAACTAGAAAAAGCAAAAACACTTAACACTTTTACACATAAGCTCAAATAAGCGTGGACAGCAATACACTGAGCTAACTCTAATAAGCAAATTCAAATAGCCATTAAGCTAAATTAAACAAATAACACAGCAGTACTAACAACGGTACTAACAGTTTTAACTACCAGTACTAACTTGGAGTTAGTACTGCTAGTGTTAAGTTAGTACTGTTAGGCTAATAAAACATAAATATACAAGAAATAAGCAAATAAACTAAAACACAGTTTTACTCCCAAAATAATTCACTAAATCTTAAAATAAGCTACCAGAATAGTCCTAAAATGATAAATAAGCTAGAAAGCAAAACTGATAAACTATTGAAAATTATTTGAAAAGGGCAAATAAGTTCTAACTAAAGACATAGCAAAATTAGGCTTAATCTACTTTAAAAAGCTAAACCAATCTTAATTAAGTAGAAACAATAAGCTAGTAAGCAGAAATGGACTAAACAGTACCTAGCAGAACTAACTAGCAGTACTAACTTGGAGTTAGTACTGGTAGCTTTGAGTTAGTACTGTTCCAAAAATGAGCTAGCAGTACTAACTCTAAGTTAGTACTGCTAGTTGAAAATACCCCTGAAAGTTTTCAAAAATCAATTTTTTCTTTATTATATGAATTAAAAACAGATTACAAATAACAAGATTAAAACACTCTAAAAACAAAATTTCCATCAAGCATAAGCACTAAATAAGCTGAAATGGCCTAAAGCATGTAACGTCAATACTAACAAGTTTTATCAAATGAACAACAGTAACTAAGCAAGAAAGTTACCCCAAATCACTTTTAACTAACATCTCAGCAAGATCGCAGCTATAAGCAAGTTTCTGTAGTAAATAAGGAAAACAAGAAAAAGAGTGACTTACAATACCCTTGCTCAAAACAGGGTCAAACAATGAATCTACAAGCTCTAGCTTGCATAAAACAAGCTAGTGAGAGTCCATAAGCCCATCCAGAACTGGCTTATCATCCATAAAGTAAGCTGATGTATATTTGAGAGTGATTTTTGTAGTTTTACTCTTAACTATTTAACTTTTTATCTTGACTTAATGAAAACAGCTTATAAGTAAGCTGTACTGATGACTTTTTGAACACAAAACAACACAGTTTCAGTAACTTAGCTTGGGACTTGTAAATTACTTAAAACTCAAATGCATTAAAAACTTAATGTTGACAAAAGCTGAAGTAAAAGCTGTAAATGACTTAAAACAAACTGAAAATAAGCTAAATTATTTTTAAGATTAAAAATTAAAAAAACTAGATGCCTCAAAGGCTTACAAAAAGCTCTATTTATAGCCGAAGTCTTCATCTCTTGGACTTGCAGCTTGTGCTTCTTTGGAGAGAGCAAAAACAAGTGTGCTTGTTGTGTGAGGGGATTCTCAAGCAAATCCCAGCCTTCAAATCCTTTTGTGCTTCTTTGGAGGCAATCGCAAGCCATTGAAGAAACTGGGAAAGGGTGAGGATTGCCAACATTGGACTTTATACAGCTGGGGGGGATTAGTAAGGAGTGATGACATGATTTTGCCTATTGTGTCGATGGTTTTGCAGTGAGAAGTATGGGGCGACCATAACCAAGTTGTCCTGGTTTTTGTTGGCGGGAAAGAGGGCTTTTAGGGAAGTAGGCAGCTTTGGTCCCCCTCAAGTTGGATAACTTGAATGCAAATCTTTGCCTTTCGTTGCAAATTTGACCCTTGTGTTGTTGGTATAGTAATACAACTTGAGTTTTGGCATTTTAGGTCCCTCAATTGTATTTTCTTCAATGGGTCGATAACCTTATGACTTTGACTTGACTTGGTCTTTTCCACTCCGTGCTCGGTTTTGTTTGTTTTGGCTTTCTTTTTGTACCTTCTCTTGAATATCCGTTTCTGCACAACACCTAATGAAACCATACAAACTACAATTAATTTTTGGTAAACGTTTTTAGTCTTTTAAGTCCCGTTTTAAAATGGAAAATGGTAATGTGTAAATTAAACATATACCAAAATCCCCCCATGAACTAAGGTATTAGCCGTGTTCCTCACGCAATGTTTATGAAGTAAACACTCATGAACCAAGAATCTTAACAACCCCCCCTCGATTAATAACCATGAAAAGTAGCAAAGTGTCGTCAAAGGGAAAGAAAGAATCAAAAGCTTGGACACCCGTTTTCAACCATTTTTTTTATGACTTAACTATCCATAATATGTTTGGATCTTTCCTTCTTTTTCTATCTTAAACGACCTGCTCGACTATCCTTTATTTTATAAACACTGGGATCATAGAATAGAAGCCCCGTGAAATAAACTACGGAGTCTGAAGGGATAAATTCATCGCCTCAGATTTTTTCACTAATCCAAACACAAGCAATTAAACAAGATCATTTGTCAATATACGTCTAAATTTTTTATTTAAGCACTCATACTTATGACTTGTGAACTTTAACTCCCACATGGATATAATGAATTAAGTGTGTGTACTCATTTGAACTCATCCATAGATCAACTTTTTCCATAGTCGTAAATTCAAGGTGAATCACGACTCAAAGCAACAACTTATTAGGACCTTGTAACTTGATTTTAAAGAACAAAAATTTTAACTGTAGAACTTTTTGCAACATTTTCATCATCATAATCATAAGTTCTTAAAGCTAGGAATGCGTTGCTTAGTTTGAACAACTACCTAGGCCTCGCTCCCTAGTAGGATATCACAACCAACGACCGGTGTTCTTAGTTTGAAAACCCACCCCGTTGCTAGCGTAGTGGGAAATCACATCAACACCTTCTTCCTAAATAGCTGAGGATAGGTGTCTTAGTTTGAACCCTCACCTGGACTTCGCTTCCTGGTGAGATATCACAACACACCAAATCCTTAGAAGAAAAGACGTCTTAGATTGAACCCCCACCTCGCGGTTTAGTGGCGTGGGAATTCATCACGCCACAAACAACAAGAAAATCTTTTTACATGCTTCCATAATACCAAATGTATCTTCATTGGCATAACTTCAATATTCATGCATCTTTGCATTCATATTTCATTCAAGCCTTCTTTGGCATTTAACTTTCAAATTACTAAGAACAAAAAAACCTCGCTTTTAAAGAATCCAGTACAAATTTGAAGCTTTATTCTAAAAACATCGATGACATAGTGAAATTGCAATGGGGCACGTATGATTAGGCGATTAAAAGCTAATGGAGAAAAAGCCACAAGTGCTCATATAATCTTTAAAAGAATCATGCTTTAGCACATAAACTATATTTATACTCTATCCTTCTTGTTCTTCACCTCGTGAAAGCTAGCCTATCAAATTGAGGAACAGCTAGCTCAACACGCACCAATCGAAGTCAAAATTTATTCCATTCGACCCATTAAGAAAGTCGAAACTGTGACAGCAACACCTATTATATAATTTATTTTTGAAAAATTTTAAATTTTTTTCATTTTTTGGTATTTTTGCAAAAATTTGGTGGTAAAAACGGGATTACGTGACAACAATGGCTGCAGGCAATAATCAAATCGAAGATCCCCCCCATACTAGAACTGAACATCGTCCTCGATGTTTTGAAAGGGGCCCTTACGTAAATCTAAGGCCGTTTATTAAGTGTGTCAATAGATAAAATGTTAGTCGATTAGATTTGGATACTGGATTTCCAAAATGAAGCTGAGGATGCGAAACTCTTGTGGATGAAAGACAAAACTGAGAGCACGAGAGCCTTCACAATCCGGGCAATCCTGGACAATTAACAACACAAACACGAAACACGGGTAATGGAAGAGGCGAGCCTCCACAAAACAAGAAAACACTTATTCATTTTTACACAATACTACGATAAGCATGGGGTGCCTCCCACGAAGCGCTTGTTTAAGGTCGCTATGCTTGACCCATCACTTAATATATTTGATTATAGGGATGTTTGAATCCGGGACTCCAATTGTGACTCCCCTCAACGTATTGCATCAAACGATGACCATTCACTTTGAAATTTGGCCCGGAGTTTTGGGATAACTCGACAGTGCCATATGGAAAAACTTGTGTGATAGTGAAAGGTCCTGACCAGCGGGTTTTAAGCTTGCCCGAGAAAATCTTCAATCTAGAGTTAAAGAGGAGGACTCGATCACCGACGTTGAAAACGCGGTTTTTGATCTTGGAAGTCATGGATTCCGCTTTGTTTACTCTTTGTAGATAAAGAGGTTCTCATAAGCTCATCACGGAGCGTCAATAAGTTCATTCACTGAACTTTCCGATGGTCACCAGCGGTTTTTCAGCGTCAAAGTCTAGGTTTTAAGGCCTAGTAAGCTTTGTGCTCGAGCTCGATCGGCAGATGGCAGGCTTTTCCGTAAACCAGCTTATATGGAGTACACCCAATGGACGTTTTGTAAGCAGTGCGGAAAGCCCATAAAGCATCATCGAGCTTATCTGACCAAGATGTCGTTTACTCCTATTGATCTCTCTAAATACTCATTCCAGCCCCCGATTGAAACCCGACGTCCACTGTTTGTGATGGTATGCGGTGGAGAACGATAGTGACTCCGTATTTAACAATGCACCTTGCAATTGGTCATTGCAAAAATGGGTTCCGCGATCACTTATGATTGCACGAGGGGTTCCTAATCGGGCAAAAAGAGCTTTCAAAAATCTTACTACAACCCTAGCATCATTGGTGGGGAGCGCTTTCGCTTCAACCCATTTTGAAAGGTAATCAACTGCTACTAGGATGTATTTGTTGCCTTTGGATGATGGGAATGGCCCCATAAAGTCAATGCCCAGACGTCCAAAGAATATCATAAACTTAGGAAATGATTTTGGGGCATCCCTCATCACGTTGTGAAATTTTTCCTTGACGTTGGCATGAGTTGCAGTTTTTAACCAACTCATGGCATCTTTGTAGAATGTGGGCCAAAAGAATCCGGAAATCGAAGACTTTTCTTGCTGTGTAGTTAGCACCGAGAGGTCCACCATGGGAACCATCGAGGCAAAGACCATGAGGATGTTGTGGGCTTCTTTGCCAAAAACACAACGTCGAATAACTTGATCCGCACAGATTTTAAACAGAAAGGGATCTTCCCAGAAATAATGCTTCACGTCTTTGAAGAATTTTCTTTCTGCTGGGTTGACATCCCCTTTGATCACAAATTTCCCGCAATGGAGTTTGCGATGTCAGCAAACCAATGGGTACTTTGCATCAAGAACAGCAAGCATACTAAGAGTTCCAAGAGGAAACTTTTTCATTTATCTTCTTTGATCGAGCGCATCTCGTGAAATTCTCTAATCGTGATAATGATCATCCGCTAGGTTCCTCACTCCTTTTGTGTCAACTACATAAAGGCGAACTCTTAAAGGAGCAGAACCCATCGAGCCAATCTCGCCGTATAATCTTTCTAGCAAAGAGATAACTTAAGGGCGACTGATTTCAGTATACACATGCATTTGTTCATGACAGAAGGTAAGATCAGAATTTTCGAATGCGTACACCACCGGGCTAACATTTCTTTCGCCTCTGCGTGGTGTAACGTGAAGTTCCGCCTCATACATTGTCTTACTTGCATAATGTATAGGCTGAAATTTTCTCATGACGTTGCCCCAAGACTGCACCTTAGGCAAATCCGCTTGCATCACACATCAGTTCAAATGGTTCCATTCCAGTCAGGGGCAATCAGGATGGAGCCTCGCTAGATTTCCTTTTTGAGGTGTTTAAAAATGCATCAATAACACTCTTGGAGAAATAAAACGGAGTCTCTTTTTCAAGCAAATGGGTCATGGGACGGGCTATTTTTGAGAAATTCTTGATGAACCTTCTATAAAACCAGGCATGCCCAAGAAAACTACGGATACCTTTTACAATAGTCGGGTGAGGGAGCTTGGCGATAACGTCAATCTTAGCTCGATCGACTCAATTCCCGACTTGGAGATTTCTTATGTCCCAAGAACAATCCCTCCTAACCATGAAATTGCTTTTCCTCCCAGTATTAGAGCTAAATCGGTGTCTTCACACCGCTTAAGCCATCTTTTCCAATGTTTAGGCATGTAGAGAAAGAACTTCCAAAAACCGAAAAGTCATCCATAAACACTTCCATTTTTTTTCGATCATGTCGTGAAGATATGCCATCATACACTCTAGGAATTACCTGGTGCAATGCAGAGGCCAAAGGCAATGCGACGTAAGGGCAAAAGTCCCGTATGGGCAAGTAAATTTTCTCTTTTCCTGATCATTTTGAGGTCGATGGTATTTGAAAATAACCCGAGAAACCATACAGTAAACCAATAGTATTCGTCTTCCCGGAAGCCTCATTGAGCAGTTGGTCCCTTGAAATGGTTAGTGGAAAATGGTCTTTTCGGTGGCTTCCATTCACTTATCGTAGTCAATGCCATACGTCGCCATCCCCTAACTAATCGAGTTGAGATCAACTATTTTTGCTCATTTCTCAACTACATAAAACCACCTATCTTTGGTACACAGTGTAACCGGCCTTTACCCAGGACAATCCGAGATAGGGTAAATTAATCCAGCTCCCAGAATTTTTCACTATCTGTTTTATGACATCGTGGAATTATTTGGGTTTACCCGTCTCTGATGTGTGGAGCCGCTTGTGTGTAGTCCTCTGTCCATTAGAATTTTGTGAGTACAAAATCCGGGTTAATACCCTTGATACGGAAAGTTTCCCAAGCGACTGGCTCGCTTCGTGGACGCAAAACACCTTTATTAGAGCGGCTTTCTCCCCGACACTCAAATCTTTAGCAATTATGACTGGTAACTTGTTGTCACCTTCTAAGAATGCATATTCGAGGTGGGGAGGTAAGTCCTTGAGCTCGACCTCGGGAGGTTCATCTTTCCTAACCTCAGGAAAATAATTTGCATGGTTAGGAAGTGGTGATAAGGGCTCACAATTTAGGATAGCTTCAAGAAGAAGAATGTCCTTCTCGGGATCACATTTGGCATCATTGACTCGCGAAGACTCACCCCTTAAAACCTAGCTATATATGATATAAATACACCAAGGGACGAAATCACGCGAGAGCAAGAAAACCGGAAGCAGTATAGAGTGTTCCCGGGTCGTTATGTCCCAACGAGCCTAAAATGGAAAATCGCCAGACGATTGATGATTTGTGTTTGAATGTCACAGGGAATGATTTGGCACTAAAACTGATAATAATAAGCAATTGAACAAGAAGATAATTAAGAAACATAAGCTAGAACAAGCATAAAAGCTAGGAATGACAAAAACACTTTAAAACTTTAGACTAAGGCATAAACAAGCTTAAATAAACTTAAGAAAAATCAAATTATATAACCTAAGCTCTCAATAATCAGAAATTAATACAAAAAGCAATTAAGCAAAATAAACAAGATAAACCCAACCCCAACATTACAACAACAGTACCTAACCTTTATTAAGCTACCAGTACTAACTTGGAGTTAGTTTACTGATATGCTAAAAGTTAGTACTGTTAGCTTAAGGTGAGTACTGCTTAGGCTAACAAACTCAAAGAAATAATAAAATCAGCAAACAAGCTAAACAGAAGTTTCACTTAACCTTAAAAAGGCACTTAGTAATTAGAAAAAGCAACTAAAATAAACTAAATGATAAATAAGCAGAAAACTAAAACTGATACAACTCTAAAATTATTTTGAAAGGGCAAATAAGTTCTACTGAAGACAGTAAACTAAATATGCTTAATCTACATTAAAAAGCTAAAGCATCCTTAAATAAGTTGAAATAATAAGCTTATCAGCTAAAATGCCCCACCAGTACTAACAGTTTTAACTGACAGTACTAACTTGGAGTAGTACTTGCTACCTATGAAATCCAGAAATGAACTAGCATTACTAATCTAGGAGTAATAGTACTGGTAGCTTAGGTTAATACTGCTCCAAAATAACTATCATATTAACTTATAACTAACATCTTTAACAAGTGAACAATTAGTACGAAGTAAGAAAGGTAAAGCAAACACTTTTCAACTAGCAAATAAGGCAAGAATAAGCACTTAAAACAGTTCTGCAGAAAATTAGAACAATAAGGAAAAGGAAAAACTACAACACCCTTGCTCAAAACAGGTCAAACAGAGAATCTACAACTCTAGCTTGTATAAAACAAGCTAGTAGAGTCCATAAGTCCCATCCAGAATTGGCTTTATCATGCCATAACATAAGTTTGGTAATATTTGAGAGTGATATTTGTGATTTTTCTCCTAACTACTTACTCTTTTATTTTTACTTAATGAAAACAGCTTATGAGTAAGCTGTGTGAAGCTTTTGGTATACACAAAACCAAAATGAGTAAGAAACTTAACGACTGGTATTGTAAATTAACTTACAAACTTCAAACTTGCATTGAAACATGAAATTTTCAAAGCGAAAGTAAGAGCTGTAAGTGTACTTTGAAATTTAAGCTTAAGTATTAAAAATTAATTAGTTGCTAGATAAAACTAAAAACTAAGAAGCCTCAAAGGCTTACAAAAAACCTCTATTTATAATGCCAAAGCTTCATCTTGCAGTTGTGCAATCTTTGGAGATATTAAAACAAGTGTGCTTGTTGTGTGAGGAGAAGATTAAAGCAAGCCCACCTTGGATTTATTATTCGAGCTTCTTTGGAGACAATCATAGCCATCGAAATTGTTTTTTTGGGAAAGGTTAGTGATTGCCAACATGGACATTATACAACAGGGGGGGGTATTAGGTGGATGAAATGATTTGGCTAGGGAGAGAAGGTGGTTTTGCAGGAAAGAAAGTAATGGAACGACTACCAGTTGTGACTGAGGTTTGTTGGGCGGGAAGAAGACTTTTTGGGGGAGTTTGCATGTTGGTCCCTCAGTTGTATAACTAAATGTAATCTCTACCCGTTTGCAACGTTGATCCCACCTTTCTATAACGATTGTAATACAACTTTAGACTTGCAGTTTATGCCCCAAGATGTATTTCTTCATTTGATTACTTTTGACTATGCCCTTTCCACTCCGTGCTGATTTGTTTGTCTTTGGCTCTCTTTTTGCTCTTTTCAATGAATATCCGTATCCTGCACAGATACAAAAGCAAAAGCATACACAAATACAATGTATTTTTGGTACGTTTTTAGTCATTTAGGTTCGCTTAATATGAAAAATGGTATGTGTAATTAAACACATATCAAAATCCCCCATACTAAGGTATTGCCGTGTCGCTCGAGCAATGTTTATGAAGTAATTGACACAATAGAAAACTAAGAATCAGGCCCCCCTCGACAAAATTACCTCGAAAATTAGCAAAGTGTGTCGTCAAGTTGAAACTAAAGAATCAATATCTTCGACGAGTCCTGTTTTTCACCTATAGTTTTATATGTACCTAACATCCCTAATATTTTTGGATTTTTCTTTCTTTTTCCTTTTTTAACTACCTGTTATTTGACTTCCTTTATTTTATCAACATTGGATCATAGAATGAGAAGCGCCCATAGAATAATCTACTGACGTCCTGACGGATAAAACATCGTCCCCGATTTTTCACTAATCTAAACCACCAATTAAACAAGATCATTAGTCCGTAAATAAGTTTAGATGTTAACCCTCATACTTATGACTTTGTGAACTTTTTACTCCCAACATGGAATAAATGATTTGAATTTGTGTTCTCGTTATCAACCATAGATCAACTTAATGTTCATATCTAAATTCAAGATAATACGACACAAAGCAACAACTTATTAGGCACATGAACATGTTTTAAACCATATAACTTTTGCAACATATTTATCATTTTCATATTCTTAAAGCTAGGAATGTGTTGCTTATTTGAACACCTACTAGGCTCGCTCCCTAGTAGGATATCACAACCAACGACCGATGTACTTTAGTTTGAAAACCCACCCCGTTCTAGCGTAGTGGAAATCACATCAACCCCTTCTTCCAAAAATGGCTAAGAATCGGTGTCTTATTTTGTAACCCACACCTAGAATTTTCCTTCAAGTGAGATATCACAACACACCAAAATCCCTAGAATAAAGACGTCTTAGTTTTGAACCCCCACCTCGTGGTAGCGAGTGGGATATCACGACACATCTTTTACTAGCACCAATATGATCAAACTGTATGCTTCATTGGCATAATTACAATATTCCCAAATAGCATTTTTGCATTCATACTTCATCATTGCTTCTTTTGCATTTTATCTTTCAAAACCTTGCTTTAAAGAATCAAGTTACAAATTTGTAAGCTTTTCTAAAAACACCGATTGACTTAGTTGAACAAAGCAACGTATCTATTAGGTGGATTAGAACTTATGGAGAAAAAAAGAACACAATTATATTCATACAAGTTATGAGACGAATCTGCTTAACACAAAAATGTATATTTAACTATATCACTTCTTGTTCTTCATCTCGTGAAAGCTTAGCCTACAATTGAGGAACTAGCTAGGGCTCAACACGCCCGATCGAGTCAAAAATTATTCTCATTCTACCCATTAGGAAAGTCGAAACTGTAATAAAACACTTATTTTATTTTTGAAAATTCTTAATTAATTATTTTTTTTTTTAATTTTTTTTTTTGGTATTTTTTTGCAAAAATTTGGTGGTAAAAACGGGATTACGTGACAACAACGGCTGCAGGCAAATCAAATCGAAGATCCCCCCCATACTAGAACTAAACATCGTCCTCGATGTTTTGAAAGGGGCACCCACGTAAATCTAAGGCCGTTTATTAAGTGTGCCAAAAGATAAAACGTTAGTCGATTAGATTTGGATACTGGATTCCCAAAATGAAGCTGAGGATGTGAAACTCTTGATAAAGATACAAGCACGAGAGTTCTTCACAATCCGGGCAATCCTGGACAATTAACAACACAAACACGAAACACGGGTAATGGAAGAGGCGATCCTCCTCACAACAAGAAAACACTTATTCATTTTTACATAATACTACGATAAGCATGGGGTGCCTCCCACGAAGCGCTTGTTTACGGTCGCTATGCTTGACCCGTCACCTGAATTTATTGGACATTAGGGAATGTTTGGAGATCCGGACTACCAAATTGTGGTAGCGTCCCCTCCATAGTAGTGTTTAATACATGATCGATTCAATTTGAAATTTGGCCCAGAGTTTGGGATAACCGATAAGTGCCATATGTGAAAACTTGTGGAATAGTTGAAATGGTCCTGACCAGGCCGGGTTTTAACTTTCCAGAGAAAAATCTTCAATCTAGAGTTAAAGAGGAGGACGTCGACCACCGACGTTGAAGACCGCGGTTCTTTGATCTTGGAGTCGTGAATCCTCTTGACTTTTCTTTATAGATTAAAGAGTTCACATAAGCTTCAACACGGAGTTCATAAGTTCATTCAGCTGAATTCTTCCCTATGGTCACCAGCGGTTTTTTCAGATCAAAGTTAGTATGTTTAAAGGCCGCAGGTAGGCTTTGTGCTCATCTCGATTGGCAGATGACAGCTTTTACCGTAAACATATGCTTATATGGAGTACACCGATTGGTTTATGTAGAGCTGTGCGGAAATGCCCATAAATCATCATCGAGATTATCTGACCAAAAGGAACGGTTATCCGCCCACGGTCCTTTCAAGAATTCTTTTCAAACCACGATTGGATACCTCAACTTGTCCACTTGTTTGTGGATGATACGCGGTGGAGAGACGATGAGTGACTCCGTATTTAAGCATGACCTTTGCAAATTGGTCATTGCAAAAATGGGTTCCGCGATCACTTATGATTGCACGAGGGGCACCGAATCTGGCGAAGAGAGATTTAAGAAATTTACAAACAACTCGGGCGTCATTGGTGGGGAGCGCTTTTGCTTCAACCCATTTTGATAAATAATCAACGGCCACAAGGATGTATTTGTTGCCTTTGGATGATGGGAATGGCCCCATAAAGTCAATGCCCCAGACGTCAAAGATTTCACAAACTTGGATGGAATTTTGTGGCATCTCATCCCGTTGTGAAATTTTTCCTTGACGCTGGCATGAGTTGCAGTTTTTAACCAACTCATGGGCATCTTTGTAGATTGTGGGCCAAAAGAATCCGGAATCGAAGACTTTTCTTGCTGAGTAGTTAGCACCATGTGTTTCCACCGGTGAACCATCGTGGCAAGCCATGATGATGTCATGGGCTTCTTTGCCAAAAACACAACGTCGAATAACTTGATCCGCACAGATTTTAAACAGAAAGGGATCTTCCCAGAAATAATGCTTCACGTCTTTGAAGAATTTTCTTTTCTGCTGGGTTGACATCCCTTTGATCACGAAATTCCCCGCATGATAGTTTGCGATGTCAGCAAAACCAAGGGTCCTTGCACAAAAAAAAAAAAAAAAAAAACAAGAGCATCAATACGAACTAGAGTCTCAAGAGGAAACTTTTCAATTTATACTCCTAGGATCGACTCATTCTTGTGAGAATCTCTAATCGTGATAGATGATCACACGCAAGGTTCTCAGCACCTTTTCGTGTCAACTACATCAAAGTCGAATTCTTTAAAGGAGCATAACCCATCGGATCAATACATGCCTTAGAATCTTTCCTTAAGCAAAAGAGATATTGAGGCGGAATGATCCGTATACACAGTGCATTTGTTCATAACGAGGTAAGATCGGAATTTTTCGAATGCGTACACCACAGCCAACATTTCTTTTTCCGTTGTGGTGTAACCGTATATCTGCTCATGCATAGTTTTGCGTTGCAAAAATTATAAGGCAGTGAAATGTTCTCATTACGTTGCCGCCAAGACATCACCTAAGGCGAAATCTGCTTGCCATCGCACATAAGTTCAAATGGTTCATACCAGTCTGGGCAATCAGGATTGAGCCTCGGTTAGATTTCTTTTTGAGATGTCAACTGCTTCAGATACACTCTTTGGAGAAATAAAACTAGAGACTCTTTTTCAAGGCAAACGTGTCATGGGACGCTATTTTTGAGAAATTTTCTTGGATGAAATCCCTCTATAAAACGCCGCATGCCCAAGAAAAACTACGTGATTCCTTTTACAGTAGACGGTGGGGAGCATTGCGATAACGTCAATCTTAGCTCGATCAACCCAATTCCCGACTTTGAGAATTATTATGTCCAAAGAACAAAGCCTTCCTTAACCAATAAATGGCTTTTTCTCCCATTTAGGGCTAAATAGTGTCTTCACACCGCTTAAGCGATCTTTTCCACATGGGTTAGGCATGTGGAGAAAGAACTTCCAAAAAAACCGAAAAGTCATCCATAAACACTTCCAACGTTTTTTCGATTCATTGTCGTAGAAGATGCCATCATACATCTCTGGAATGTAGCCTGGTTCATGCAGAGGCCAAAGGCATGCGCGGAAAAGCAAAGGTTCCGTATGGGCAAGTAAATGTTGTCCTTTTCCCTGATCATATGGGTTCGATGGTATTTGAAGAATTAACCCGAGAAACCATCGAGAAAACAATAGAATTCGTTTTCCAGCAATCCTCTCGGAGCATTTGGTCCATGAGAAGGTAGTGGAAAATGGTCCTTATCGGGTTGGCTTCATTAATTATCGGTAGTCAATGCATACCGCCAATCCCGTAACCATCGAAAAGTGGGGGTTTTATTTTTTTGGGATCAACTCATTTTACCATTCTCAACTACGGAAAAACCACCTTCTTTGGTACACAGTGTCCGGCTAACCAGGACAATCCGAGATAGGGTAAATTGGAATCTAGCGTCAAGAAGTTTTTCAACTTCCATTTATTATGACATCGTGGAATTTTGGTTTTACCCGTCTCTTATTGTTGGACCGCTGGTGTGTAGTCCCTTCCATTAGAAATTTTTGTGTGTACAAAATTCAGGGTCAATACCCTTGATATCGGAGAGTTTCCAAGCGATGGCTCGCTTGTGGGACTGCAACACCTTTATGAATCGGCTTTCCTCCCTGACACTCAAATCATTAGCATGATGACTGGTAACTTGTTGTCATCCTCTAAAAAGCATATTCTAGTTGGGGAGGTAAGTCTTTGAGCTCGACCTCAGCAGGTTCATCAATTGATGTTTCATTGTTTTTGCTCACAAATCTTAAGTTTCTTTTCAATACCAGGGGGGGGGGGGGGGTGGGGGGGGGGGGGGGGGGGGGTGGGGGGGGGGGGGGGGGGGGGGGAGGGGGGGAAAATAATCTGCATGGTTTTGAAGTGGTGATAAAGGGCTCACTATTTATGATAAGCTTCAAGAAAGAAGAATTTCATTCTCGGATCACATTCGGCATCATCAATTCCTATTTATCGAAGTATCCAGAAAGTTCATGGCCTCGTATTTTTCTTCAAGAATGAAATCACTACCCGTCGAATGGAGTAGGGGAGAAGTGGTTATCAACAATTGGCTCCAAAGTCAAGGAGTGGGAATTCCCATTTGCTAATACATCCAGAATTCCTAAAACTTCTTGATAATATTCCTCACACTCTATAGTTCAAAAAAGTCGACCCTTGTTTAACTGATTCCATGGCATTGTAGGAGAAATTTTTTGTATCTCCTACGTTGAAAGTCACGTATTTTGTCATCATGTCTTAAAGGGTCATCTCTTCCCCTTTACATCATCAAAGCTCTTGCCGCTCTTAAAAATGGTCTTCCTAAAATCAACGGACTCTGGGTCGGCGATCATAGTCACCTACTACAAAATTGGCTGAAAGTAGAAGGTTTTCCAACTTTCACAAAAACAACTTCGGCCTATGCCGGAGGGATTATAGATTGATCGGACTGCTAACTCGGTACCATCCTAGTTTTTGGTCAGCCCCTTGGCGATTAAGTTTTCAAAAACGGAGAGTGGCATTAGATTTGATGCATGCCACCTAGTTCGCCAGGGCTAAGCATTCATCCAACTACTGGAAAATCACACGTATCAAAATCAACCTCGGGTTCTCCTATTTTTCGTGAATGTCTTATAGGATGACTTGCTGAGCAGTTTATTTTTCATTCAACCTGTGTTATGGTAAGTTCCGAATATCTTGTTTTTTGTTGTTTCAAAAAGCTACTGAACATCTGAGCAAACTAGGCATAGTGCAGGAGACAACATGCGAAGCTCAGCCGAAGTGGAGTATTCCAAAAAAATTTCCTTGAATTTCAAATCTAAAAGGTCCGTCCTTTCCGCGACATTCTCCTGGTTACCCTAGATGGATATGTAAAGTCGTTTGGCTTTAGGCATGACAACTATTACATCAACTTATTTTGGACTATCGGAGTTGGACGTTATGTACTTCCGTTAGGAAGCACCGTTGTTCCTTTGTCACCTCGGCTTCAACTTCCACCACCGGAGGTGGGATTTGAGGTCCATCATATGAAACACCGCTTCTGGTGGTGATAGCTTTCAATTCACCCTGCGGTTAGCAACGGTGTTGCTAGGAGAAGAGAACCCGAACTTGAAGTAGAAGCTTGGTTAGAATTTACGAATTTGGTGGGAGGCAAGTCGGTTTATTTTGGTCAATAGGTTTTGCATGTTTTGCATAACCGCAACAATAGCCTTGACATAGCTCTCAAAATTAGTTTTAGACACACCCTAAGCTTGAAATCTGGAGCTTGGTAAGCTGGTGTTGATTACCCGGGAGGTTGATACATTGGGGCTTGTTGTTGAACCTGGGGTCGTTGATTTGTAACCCTGGTTGTAGCCATTCCCTACCAGTTTTGGTTCTGGTTCCAACGATCTTGATTGTTTGGCTTGTGTTGTTGTGTTGCAGGGAAGGAAAACCGGGTGGTCTGATTTGGTCGCCATCGGTGGCGGACGATAACCAATTTCCTTGAGTTAAATTTGCTGCTCGCATGCGAGATGGATTCTTGATGTTGTCCTCGGTAATTGTTGCTAATCGTACGGACAATTACGATATGATTTGGCACCACCGAAGGTACACAACTTTGCTCAATCGATTTCTAGTTTGCAACCCTTAATAACCTTATCAATCTCTACTAGCCCCGCTAGCTATCTCAATCTCATATTTGAAACCTAAATCAATGGGTTCTAAGCCTAACAGAGGTATGAAAGTAGTGGAAACAAAAATATAGTCGACACTAGAGTCAAATAAGGTAGTGGCAAAATGATTGTTAAAAGTAAACGTACCCGTCACAATGTTCGGATCCTGGCGAGCTTCCTCTGCTCCCAACATGAATGCCCTACCTCTAGCCTGGTTCCCTTGGTTTCCACGACCCTGACCCCCGTTATTAGAAGCAACTTGATTTGGATGATTTTCTCTCGGTCCTTGTACCCTATTCCACCTAGGATAAGCCAGCCTGACATGGTCAGTACTACCACACTCATAACATGCCCTAACAGTTGGGTTTCTAGCATTGACAGGATTCATATTCCTTGGCACACCTCTACAATCCCTTGCCAAATGATTTAGGCGGTTACAGTTGAAGCATATGCGACATGGCCCTCCGGGTGCATGGTAGGAGTTACAGGTGGTACACTTGGGCCAAGTACCCGTATTCTCTCTTCCTACGGGGTTTACAATAGTAGCAAAATCAGTCCCAGTCCTAGTCCTCTTATTATCATCCCTACCATTCTTATCCTTGCTAGGTTCCCCCACATTCCCTCTTTTCTTAACCTTCTTAATTGATCCATTTCTCACAGCCTCATCGGTCAGTGCACCAGAAATTTGCACGGCCTTCTGTATAGTCTTTGACTTCATTGCTGCCACCATCCCACGGATTTGTGGAGCAAGGCCATACACATACCTTTCAATCATCCTACTTTCTGGAGTTACCAAATGTGTACCTAACCTAGCTAACTCATGAAACCTATCAGTATACGCAACATGGCCAGCCCCGACCATGACGTGATTCCACAACTCAAATTCTAACTTTTGCATCTCATGACTAGGACAAAACTCTTGTATCATCATAAACTTAAAGTCATTCCATGACATACTAACAACAACTTCTCGGCTTAGCATGCAGATCTGAGAGTTCCACCACGTTAAGGCCTTACCCACGAATGAACCAGGAATGTATTTCACTTTTTGGTCAATACTACAACCACTCATATCATGCACAGACTCCATTTTCTTAATCCAACGAGTAAGAACTACAACACCTCCCTTACCATCATATTTCTTAGGGTTACAAGCAAAGAACTCCTTATATGAATAACCTACCCGGTTGCCATTCACTATCACATTCCTAACATTCTCCTGAACGTTCTCATTAACCACATTACCATTTTGATTTCCAACATTTCCTGGGTTACTAACCTGAGCCAACATGGCGGGTAAGAGGTTCTGCAATTATTGGGCAATGATCATTAAGAAGTCGGGTGCTCCCTGACTGACGCAAACTCACCCCTTAAAACCTATCTATATGTGATATAAATACACCGAGGGACGAAATCACGCGAGATCAAGAAAACCGGAAGCAGTATAGGGTGTCTCCGGGTCGTTATGTCCCAACGAGGCTAGAATGGAAAATCGCAAGACGATTGATGATTTGTGTTTGAATGTCACAGGGAATGATTGGGCACTAAAACTGATAAAAATAAGCAAAAGCACATAAAAATAAGAATTGAGAATAAGCTAGAACAAGAATAATAACTAGGAATGACAAAAACACTTTAAAACTTTAAACTAAGGCACAAATAAGCTCAAACAAACTTAAGAAAAATCAAATGAGTTAACCTAACTCTAAATAAGCAAATACAAAAAGCAATTAAGCTAAATTAAACAAGATAAACACAACAGTACTAACAACAGTACTAACAGTTTTAACTACCAGTACTAACTTTGAGTTAGTACTGCTAGGCTAAAGTTAGTGCTGTTAGCTTAAGTTAATACTGCTAGGCTTATAAAACACAAAGAAGCAAGAAATAAGCAAATAAACTAAAACAGATAATTAACTATCCCTAATAAGCACTTAGTAAAAGGAATAAGCAACTAGAATAAACTAAAATGACAAATAAGCTAAAAAGCTACAAACTGATAAACTATTGAGAAATCTTTAAAAAGGAAAAGAAGCTTAAATAAGCAAACAGTAAAGGAAAATGGTTTAATCTACTCTAAAAAGCTAAGGAAATCTTAAACAAGCTGAAGTAATAAGCTGATAAGCTAAAATGAACAAACAGTTCTAACAGTTTTAACTGACAGTACTAACTTAAGTTAGTACTGCTAGTGTAAGTTAATACTGTTAGTGTAAGTTAGTACTGGTAACTGAGTTAGTACTGGTAGCTTTAAAATCCAAGAAAATGAACTAGCAGTACTAACTTGGAGTTAGTACTGGTAGCTTTAAGTTAATACTGCTCCAAAAGTGAACTAGCAGTATTAACTTTTAGCTAACAGTTTTAACAAGTGAATTATCAGTACTAAGTAAGAAAGTAAAGCAAACACTTTTCAACTAGCAAATAAGCAAAATAAGCACTTAAAACAGTTCTGCAGAAAATAAGAAAAACAAGAAAAAGTGAAACTTACAACACCCTTGCTCAAAACAGGGTCAAACAGAGAATCTACAAGCTCTAGCTTGTATAAAACAAGCTAGTGAGAGTCCATAAGCCCATCCAGAACTGGCTTATCATCCATAACATAAGCTGTGGTATATTTGAGGGTGATATTTGTGATTTTTTCTTAACTACTTAACTTTTTTATCTTACTTAATGAAAACAACTTATGAGTAAGTGGTATGTGCTTAAATACACATACCTTTGACCTTTAAAAACAAGCTAAAATAACCAAAAACGGACTTAAAATGCCAAATATATGCTTGTTTTGCTAATTGTGTTGTGCAGGAACGGATAACCAAGAAAAGGACGAAAAACAAAGCCAAAACGACAAAACCGGACTCGGAATGGAAAAGACTGTGAAAGACAAAGCCAAATCAAAGCCGGAAAGTCAATCAAGTCAAAAAGTCAACAGAAAAGTCAACTGGTCAAAGTCAAAGTCAACCCCGGGGCCAAAGTCAAAGAAATATAAGTTTAGGGGCTGAAATTGCCAAACCCTAAACTTATTTATAAAGAAGAAAAGAGGAAAAGAGAAGAGAAGGGCCATTTTGCAATTTGCTCAAAGTAACAAGTAGGGGGGCAAAACTGCCAACCCCCCTAACTTGTATACCACAAGGACTGTGGGTGTAAAGAGTTATATAACTCTTGGGGACTTGTTTTGCCAAGTCCCCAAAAGTTATTACACCACAGGGACGACGGGTGTAATAAAACAAATAACCATGGAGGGCCATTTGTGCCAACTCCACAAACCTTCAATCTGTTATACCCATAACCTTTTTAAAGAGTTATATAACTCTTGGGGACTTGTTTTGCCAAGTCCCCAAAAGTTATATAACCACAAGGACGAAACGTGCAAACACACAATAAACCTTGAGGGGCCATTTTTGCCAAATGGTGAAACACACACTCTGTTACAACCCCAAACCACTTTTCCCGCTTTCTTTTTCCCCCCAAAAACACTCACGGGTGTTTACACCCGTTTTTACCCCACGAACCTTCACCACCACCATGGATATTCATCTCCCCCTCCTCCACTACCTTTCCCAGCTACAAAGATGCCAACTTGGCAATCCCACACCCCCCAAGACCAAATTCGATGGCCGAGATTGATTTTAAAGATTGAAGGGTCAAGATTAAAGGCTATGACACTCTCACAAAACAAACACACCTGTGTTTGTGTGTCTACAAACAAGCACAGCAAAGAGAAAGAAGAAAAAAAGACCTAGCTTTAGTTTTCGGCTATAAATAGCCTTGTAAGCCATTATGGCAAACATTCCAAGTTACATTCAGTTTTATTAAGTTTTAATTCAGTTTTTATTGTAGTTTAAAGTGCTTTTAAGTTAATGTCTTTTATGCAAGTGTAATTTTCAATTTTAATGAAAAATTAAGTCCTTTTTACTCAATAAGCTCTCAATAAGCTCATTAGAGCTTATTCTTGCTAATAAGCTCTAATTTAGCTTAAAACTTGTTATAAGCTCTTAAATACTATTTTTAATTTGAACTCAGTTCATAAAAGTCCAAGTGAGTGCATTTTGGAAGCTATTTGAGGTAATAAGCTCCCAAGAGCTTATTGAGCTTTTAAGCTCAGGATTAGAGGCTAAGGGGCCATTAGGACAGGCTTTTTAGGCCACTCACTCAGAAAGAGTGGCCTTGGTTCCGAGACTTCAAAAATCCAAGGTTTCATTTCTAAATTCTCACCTTAATTTTTAGCTTAAACCTTTAAGCTTATTTGCTTTCAATCTTTGTAAACACATTAGTTTAGAGTTGTTATTTGGCTATTGTAAGTTTTTATTGCATAATTTTGTGCTACATTAGCTTATCTCTCAATTCTGTCATATTTAGTGTATTAATCTAGCTGAGAAAAGCGTGTAATAAGGCTAGCTGAGTATACTAGCTTATTTGTCATTAATATGCTAGGCTTTTTTGTTTTGAAATAGGTTAAATAAGTCAAAAACTAAGTAGGAGGTAGATAATAGGTTTTTTAAGTTTTAGCTTAAAAATGGATTTTAATCCCTCTTTGGTTTGACAGTTTTGAAATAAAGGGGTGTTTGGCACAAGACCAAAACGGGTCAAAAAGGGTTTTGGCATGGGTTGGGGTACTTTGGTCAACTTTAGCCTAAGTTTTTAAGAAATTTTAAGCTGTTTTTAGAAAGTTTTTAGTTTTAAAATAGTTTTCCAAGGTTTTTTAAACTATGTTCAAAACTGTGAAGTTTTTAAGCAACCCACAAGTGCTTATTTGATTAAGCACTTGTGGTTTGAGTTTGCACATCAAAAAAGGTGTGCCGTTTTTTTTTTTTTAATTTGTGTGTTAATGAAGGGCTTTCACAGCATTGTCCCTTTTGCTTTGTGAGTCAAGTTCACTCAAATATTCCTGTCACAGTTTGTAAAAAAGTCAAAAGAGCTTTTTCATAGTCAAAAATAAGCAAGTAAAATTGAGTTTTAAAAGCTGAAAATTGGTGCACAAGCTCCTTGGCTATAGCACTCAATCTGTTTAAGCTTATTTGTGCTTTTGGAGCTTATTTGACAGCTAAAATAAGCTGTCAAATAAGCCCTTGAGCTTTGCCATAAAGATCCCCTGGTGCAAAGGGGGACCTTTAAGCTCATCTTTCTCAGCCACTAAAAGCAATTAAGCCCAAGTTTTTGGCTTATTTTTATTAGGCTTACTAGCTATTCTATAAGCTCTTCAGTTTCAGCTTTTGAAAAGCTTATTTGGTTGCCTATTTTTAAGCCCAATCTTGCCATTTGGCTGTTTTGCATCCCTTAGGCTGTAGGATTGCTTATTTTTTGATTCTAGCTTATTGAGCTTATCCCATAAGCTCAAATTGTGTCCTAGTATCTTTTAGGTTAGGTTAGAAAGTTTAGTTTGCTTATCCCTTTTTTGCTTATTTGAATGTCCAAGTTAAGCACTTTAGCTCTTTAAGCTTCGCTCGCGGCAAGCTTTCTGTCAAATAAGCTTCCCCACAGCTTAATTTAGTTTAGCTTTCCTTCCCCTTTTTAGTTATTTTAGTTAGTTTATGTATCCCTTTTGCTTATTTTAGTCCTTAGCTTAACTTAAACAACTCATAAGATGCAAAAAGACTTAAGCTTTTTGTGCTTTAACCAGTGTTATAAGCTGCTGTCACATTTAGGCGTATTTAGTATAGCTTATCTTTGTGACCAAAGTCAAAAAGTGTTCTTTGTTAAAGTTAGTAATTATAAGTGTTCTTTAACTTTCTTGTTTTAAGTTTGTTTTGCTAAAAATCACTTTTAATAAGTTAAAAAAATAAGCCATGTCGTAGGGTTTGTTTTGTCACTTTTCCATAGTGCAGGGTTACACGTTTGAACTATAGTGTAAATTTAATAAAGTTAGCCCGCCTACCCTTTAGTTTAGATTTAGTATCACTTTTCTACCCTAAGATTTAAATAAAAAAAGTAAATAGGGGAAGTTTCATGGTCCGGGTGAGCAAAGACTCGAACCCGGGACCAAGCAATACATCCCCTTTAACTCACACACACTTAACCACTGCGCCCTTGGGTCTTTTTCGTTATAGACCCAAGGTGCTTAGTATTTAAGGGTGTTTTACCCTTTAAGCTTAATAAGCTGTTCGGCTTATTTTGGGGGCTTATTCCCACAGCTTATTTTTGTTTTTCATTTTTCGTAGGACCTCTATAGTGTAAGTATTTTTTGAAAAATTTTTCAGATTTTTTTGCAAAGTTTAATATTTTTTCATATTTTAATTTAGTCAAAAGTTTATTTTATTCTTAATAAATATAAAATAATCAATAAAATATTTTTGCTTTTTTAGAAAATGTTTCTTTTATCATCTAGTTTGTAGGAAAAATTTTAGTTTTTTCGTTAGGGTTCTTTTTACTAAAATTTTTGTCGTTTAATGACGGTGTCCGGATACGGGAATTTGTTTTGGACTCGTTTTTGGGTCTAACGAACTCGTTTTAGTCTTTATGTCTTTTTCTTTCTTGTTATTTGATCCGCTATAGAGTAGTTTTGAAGTGAAAAATTGTCCGTAAGTTATTTTTAAAGATTTTAGGTTTTTCCCCCTTTTGTTCGGGATTCGGGCCTTGTTTTCTAGCTTTAATTTCATAATTGTTTAGGTTTTTCTTAAAGTTTTAGTCCGTTATTTTAATTATGATCTTTTATCAGAAATCCCATACGCATTCCTTCCTCTACTAAGTCTGCGTATCGTATCGTTCTTTTCCATTCCAGCCTACGTTGGCGGTTTACGAAACGGGAAGTTTATCTAGTTCGAGGTTTCATTAAACTCTGGCTTTTAGACCTATTCTCTTACTATTTATTTGATATTATATTATGGACCAAGTAGATCTTAGAGTTCGGATAGCTCTCCATATAGAATTTATACATCTGATCATAGTTACACAAATATTGTCCTTCTAAAGTCTGTGTTCTAGGATACGATTCTGGATTAACTAGTTAATTGGATATTGCCACTGGATTATTGATCGTGTTGAATAGCGTGACCTTGATAATTCAACAAGTACCGTTCTGATTCCTTTGTATAGTTGGACAAGTGGTTACTACTAGTGTATAAATATTACCATTATGCGGTAGTGGGTAATAGTCTCTTAGAGCTAGGGTTTAAAAGATCAAATTGCTTTTAATCCTAAGACAGTATTATTAATCAGCAAATAAGGATGTTTTATGCGGATGCTTTATTTGTGATAGAATTAATGTGTCTAGGTCTTAGGAGGATGTAACGCCTAAGTCTTAAGAATGATATGACCACCTCGAGAGAAGAAATCATTGCACTTAATAAACAAACCAGCATTCTATGATTTATATAATGGTTAATAAGTTTTTTATTTTCAGTTCGCTGCTTTGATATCTTTTGGTTATTAGATTGTGGGGTTAATAGTGCCTTGAATTGATTGTAGTCACCAACCAAACCGTGCCAGTCTCTCAGGCTAAAAACCTCCTTTTCCCGTTAGAATTAGGAACTTGGACTAACATAGGTTTAGAATAGAATAGCATTATTCATAGATTAGATACAATGATATTATTAAATTGATGATTTAACCCCTCTTCATGTGTTCGACACCATACTTACACGAAATTATACCGATCGGGGTTCCTGCCCGTAAAGTGCTGTTTTTGGTTTAGTCAGCAAAATATAAAAGAGCAAACGCGTAAAACCCTAAAAGTAAATTATGAATTTCATAATGTCATACAATGACCTAAAATACGAGGTGTTATACGATGAACCATGGTATGTGGATTTTGTTAATTATATTGTTAGAAAGGTCGTTCCCCTAAATTGGACCTTTAAAAAAAGAAAGAGATTTTTCTCGCAAGTCAAGACTTACTTCTTGGAGGAACCATATGCATTTAAACTGTGCGCGGATAATATAATGAGAATATGTGTGGCTAGAAGCGAAACCCTTGAAATTCTGGCACATTGTTATTCGGGACCTACAGGTGGGCATCATAGTGCTAATATTACCACAAAGAAGGTTTACGAGTCTGGATTTTATTGGCCTAGTGTCTTTAAAGATGCTAATAAGTACGTAAGACAATGTGATGCATGTCAAAGATCGGGAAACATATCTTCAAGGAACGAAATGCCTCAAAATAACATTTAGGTATGTGAAGTCTTTGATGTCTGGGGATTAGATTTTATGGGACCATTTCCCAACTCTAGAGGTAATACATACATATAAGCGGTTGTCGATTATGTGTCCAAATGAGTAGAAGCTCAAGCATTGCCTATGAATGATGCGCGTGTTGTGGTTAAGTTTTTAAGACAGATATTTGCTAGGTTTGGAGTTCCTAAAGCTTTGATTAGTGATAGAGGGACACATTTTTGTAATTCTCAGCTCGAAAAAGCTTTACAGAGATATGGTATGACTCACAAATTATCCACGGCGTATCACCCTCAATCTAATGAACAAACTGAGGTTACTAATAGGGCTATTAAGCGCATCCTAGAGAGATCAGTGGGGTACAATCCTAAAGGTTGGTCAGAAAAACTTAACGATGCGTTATGGGCGTTTAGGACGGCCTACAAAACACCGACAAGGTGTACTCCTTTCAGACTAGTTTATGGGAAGGCATGCCATTTACCTATAGAGATTGAGCATAAGGCACATTGGGCATTAAAACCATGTAATATGGATTTAAGGCTTGCTAGCAAAAGTCGTCTTATGCAGCTTAATGAGTTAGCCAAATTGAGAGATGGTGCTTATGAGAATACTAGAATTTACAAAGAACGGACCAAGAAATGGCATGATTCTAGACTTCGTGGTGATAAAGATTTTAAGGTAGGCTACAAGGTGCTACTTTATAATTCTTGTTTGAAGATGTACCCTGGAAAACTTAAATCAAAATGGAGCGTCCAAACATTGTTAAAACGGTGTATCCACATGGGGCTATAGAAATCACTAACATGGACAGGTTTAGCTTCAAAGTCAATGGGCAACGATTGAAGAAATATTACGGAGGTGACATTGACAAGGAGGATGATGAGGTTATAGAGTTATAGAATGACGCAACGAGAAGCTGAAGGGAGTCTAACTTAAAGACTCTCACAAAAACAAAAGTGCTTGCCGGGAGACAACCCGGAATGTAATTTTCAATTTTGTATTGAGTCTGTCTTCCCAGACTGTCTATACGGCGTATCCAAACCCCATGGATACGGCATATTGAATATCTGGACGATATCCAGTCTTTATTTTCAGCACAGTCTATACGACGTATTCATTAAATAAATACAGTGTATACATGTATCAATACGGCGTATCCTAGGGAATGGATACGGCGTATTGACTTCCTGTACAGTTTTAGGTATTTATTTCGAGTCTAACCAAACGAATACACAGAGATAGAATTGCATTTGTTTTTTGAGAATTTACACAGGACCTCGTGAAAGAAAAATCAACGATGTTGGTAGAGAATCTACGAAATCTGGAGATACTGAAGTGTTGGAGTCTTGAAACCTCAAGATGGCTGTTCAACACGAATTCTTGCTCAATAAAGTTAAATGGAGAATCACTACCGAGCAAATATCAGGGGAGTTTCTCATTCTAATTCTTTTTAAATTCCCGTATTTAATGTTTTATATATACAACGAGGACGTTGTATAATTCAAGTGGGGGGATGGAATTAGAATGTTTACTTGTCCTATTTTTTACATTAAAATGCTTAAATTATGCTTTAATTTTAAAAAATTTCAAGCATACTGTTGGGTCTTAAAAGACTTCATGGATTCTTAGAAGTTACTGCTGCTCAGGTACATAATGGAAATTATGCTAAGTGGTTAGTACTGGTAGTATAATGTTACCACTGCTAGTTACTACTGTTAGTATAATTTAGTACTGATAGCATAAAGTTACTGTTGTTAGTGAAAGTTAAGACTGCTCAGTGTTGAAGACTAAAATATAAACTAAGTAGTTAGTGCTGCTAGTAGTAAAAGTTAAGACTGCTAGTACAAGTTACTACTGCTAGTGTATATTAGTACTGCTAGTACTAATGTTACTACTGCTTATGTTTATTAGTGCTGTTGGTGGAAAGATTACAATTGTTTAAAGACTTTCTACTGTCAAGAGGATAAAGATGAATTAAAGAGATAAAGATTGTTTGGAGATCAAGAATACGTGTGAAGATAAGTGTTAAGATATTTATGTACAAGATATACATAATGTATTTATTTAGAAGATTACATTTATGTTTAGAAAAGATTGAGATATCTTAGGAATATATTATAAGCCGACTAGGACTCCTTGGTGTATAAAAGGAGACCCTAGGGTATGTAGTTGATATCTCTCACATCATAAAAATACGCAGACGTATCATTATCAGTTTTCATAGTTGTAAAAGTCGATTGAGAAAAGCTTCAAGGTTTGTAACCCTAGTACTAAGTTAAGAGTACTCGTATTATTGATCTAATAATATTGGAGCGTTTGATTATATCTTTGTTATTCAAGATTACTGTTTTATTGATTTTACTTCTAGAGTATTAAGGTGTAGATTCCACATACACTTTAATATACACACAAAGTTTCTACAACAAGTTATTTTGGGTTTATCCAAGGTAATTTAACCTTAGACAACTTAAGGAATCGATCTAGGTTTGGGATCAACAAGTGGTATTAGAGCATTGCTTTGAGAAACTTTGATCTAGAAGTCATGGAGCTTGAATCTACAAATAGTGGTCCTAATGCAAAGCTTCCCATACTCAAATTAGGGGAATATGAGATGTGGGCTATAAGGATAAAGCAGTACTTCTAGATCCAAGACTATGCACTTTGGGAAGTGATAGAAAATGGTGATTCATGGGTTTCAGTATCTCAAACAACTGAGGAGAATGGGATAACAGTTACAAAGATGTCTACACCTGTAACTGTAGAAGAAAAGACAAAGAAAAAGAATGATGTCAAAGCTAGAGGTTTGTTACTCATGGCACTTCCAAATGAACATCAGCTAACATTCAGTCAGTATCCAGATGCTAAATCTATGTTTGCTGCCATTGAAACAAGATTTGGAGGTAATGCAGCTACCAAGAAAACTCAGAAAACTCTCTTGAAGCAACAGTATGAGAATTTCAGTGCAACAAGTACAGAGTCTCTTGACTCTATTTTCAATAGGCTTCAGAAGATAGTCAGTAGGCTTGCTATCTTGGGTGTGATCATTGCCCAAGAAGATTTAAACTTAAAATTTTTAAGCAGCTTACCACCTGAGTGGAATACTCATGTAGTTGTTTGGATGAATAAGCCTGAGATTGAGACTATGAGTATAGATGATTTGTATAACAATTTCAAAATTGTTGAACAAAAGATAAAGAAAACAGTTGGTACATCCAGTGGTGGTCAAAACTTGGCCTTCATGACTGCACCAAGCTCTAGCAGTACCAATGATGCTAACACTGCTTATTCACAAGTTAGTGCTGCTAGCCCTAGTGTTAATACTGCCAGTCCACAAGTTTGCACTGCAAGTGTCAGTGATAATACTGTGTATGCTTTCATGGTTGAAAATCCAAATGGTTCTAATGTCCTACATCAGGACTTAGAGCAAATTCATGAAGATGATTTGGAAGCAATGGATCTGAAGTGGCAACTCTCTTTGCTAAGTGTGAGAGCAAAGAAGTACTATCAGAAGACAGGCAAGAAGATTTTCATTAATGGTAATGATATTGCTGGATATGATAAATCTAAGGTGGAGTGTTACAACTGTCATAAGTTGGGACACTTTGCCAGGGAGTGCAGAGCATCAAGAAGCAAGGAAGATCAGTTCAGAAATCAAGACAACACCAAGAAGCAAGGAAACAAAGAAGACACTTCCAAGGCAATGTTGGCTATTGATGGTGTAGGTTTTGATTGGAGTGACATGGCAGAAGAACAAGTTCAGACAAACATGGCTCTAATGGCATTTTCAGACTCAGAGGTATACACTGATAAAACTTGCTCTAAAACTTGTCTGAATAACTATGAAACTCTTAAGAAACAATATGATGATCTGCTTGCTAAACAACTTCAAACTAAATTTGAGGCATCTACTTATAAAAGAGGACTAGATACTGTTGAAGCACAACTTGTCACATATAGGAAGAATGAGGTTCTTTTTAGTGAAGAAGTTGTTGTCCTTAAAAGAGAAGTAGGAATCAAACAATATGAAATTAATATGCTTAAAACAGAGTTTGAAAAAGTTAAGCAAGAAAAAGATGGCATTGAATTTAAAATTAAGAAATTTGATAAGGCCTCAAAAGACTTAGATCAGTTGTTAGAAAGTCAGATAACTGACAAAAGTAAAAAGGGTTTGGGATATAGTGCAGTTCCTCCACCTCATCCTTTAATCTATAATAGACCTAATAAGCTTGATCTGTCTTATTCTGGTCTTGAGGAGTTTCAACAACCTGAGTTTGAAGGCTATGGATTAAGGGCCAATAAAAGTGTTTGTGAAAATTCTTCAAATGAGACTAAGAAAAATTCTGATGCTCCTTTGATTGAAGAATGGGTTTCTGATAATGAGGATGAAGTTGAGTCTCCTGTTGTGGTAAAGAAGAAAACTATTTTTCCCTACAAAGATAGAGTTTGTTAGACCTAAACAACATGAAAAACCAGTTAGGAAGCCAGTAAAGTATGCTGAAATGTACAGGTCACAAAGGCTTAGGGGAAATCAAAGGAACTGGAATAATTAGAAGTCCTAACAGCTAGGAAGTGACTTTATGATGAATAATAAAGCATGCTTTGTCTGTGGAAGTTTTGACCATTTGAAGAAAGATTGTAGTAAAAGGATAATAAAACCAGTGTGGAAAAATACAAGGAGGGTGAATGATCACTATTCTACAAGAATGACTCACTCCAATCCAAGAAGAAATATGATTCCACAAGCTGTTTTGATGAGGTCTAGAATAAAAGCAGTTAATACTGCTAAGCCAAAGGATGCACATAATGCTGTCAAGAGGAATAGATTTAATACTGTTAAAGCTTCAGCATGTTGGGTCTGGATGCCAAAGAACAGAGTGATAGATCATGTATCCAAAAACATCAGTGCATCAGTCACTTGAAAAGATTTGATTACATTGATGCACAAGGGAAGATTCAAGTCTGTGATGGCTTGGGTTCCCATAAGAAGATTGATTTGAGGATCCTCCAAACAAGGTAAGGAACAATGACTCAAATTCGATGAAGATCACTTTGGTTTTTAGATGGATGCACAGACTCAGGGGACGCAGGAGTGCATCAAAGACAAAATATAATGATGAAAGGTAGAGGATTTTCAAAGCAGAAGGTTTAATTCAAGAAATTCTTTAAAGATATTCATGACAGGCTGAAAAATCAAGAAGATGAAGTGTTTGAAAGCATCCTCTCAAAACAGAAGGTTCAGTCAAGAAACTTGATGATTAGGGGAAGGTAAATCACAAGTTTATGGGAGGATTGTAGGGAATTAAACTCAATGCACTTAGTAGTGCTAAGTCAAAGTTCGAACTGCTCACAGTTACAACTGCCATATTAAGCCAGTCGTACTGCTAGAGTAAGTTAGTATCTGCCATTATTAAAAAAGACTTATTTAAGACTTAAGACAGCGTTAAAAATACTACAGATGGTTCAAGATTACTGATTTTGGTGAAAAATTAATGCTGTTAGTACAAGATAATGCTGTTAGGCATAACTAAATGCTAATTGACAAAAGTTAATTTGAAGATTAGACAAATGATAGACTGACGTAAATGATGAATGAAGATATTAAAGCTGATTGAGAAATTGACTAAATCATAGGAAAGTATAAATATTTAGTCATTAAAAATTAATACATTTGACTAAAACTTAGGAAAATAATTAAATACTTAGTCCATTTCTATTTAATATATTTGACTAAATACTTAAGAAAGTATTGTAAGCCCATTAGGACTCCTTGGTGTATAAAAGAAGATCCTAGGGCATCAAGGTTTATATCTCATTCATCTCATTTCAACACATACCTACATAGCATCTCATCGTCATAGCTTCAAGGTTATAACCCTAGTAATAAGATAGAGTACTCTATTATAATCATTAATAATATTGAAGCATTATTGTACATCTTGTGTTCATTCATTCCATATACACATACTGTTCAAATGATAATACTTATAGAGTATAAAAAAGAATAATTCCGCATCCTTCCTTTAATATACACACAAAGTTTCTATCAGTGTTATTTTGGGATTTACTCCAAGTTGAACATACTCCTTTACAATGGTAAGGAATCGATCTAGATGAATTCAAAAGAGGGCCGAATATCAAAGCTATGGTCCTTAGAATAAGTAAGAAAGAGGTCTAATGTTGCATGTGAAAAGGAAATCAGATAATTCTAAGGAAATCTGAAACGTATTCTGGTAATAGAACAAGAATCACAGGTCAAAAGTAGTTTGGTGAAGGTTGTGGTCAAACACTAGTAGTAGTGTTATGAAGTAGAACCTAAGAAAGTTAGGGAGAATAATGATGCACTAAATTTGAGGATTGGGTGTCAGATGATGAGGAACAAGATGAGTCTAAGACTAAGCCTGAAAAGAAAACTGTTATTCCTACTGCTGCTAAAATAGAAAAACCAGTTAAAAAGTCAGTTAGGTATGCAGAAATGTATAGATCACAAAGTCCTAGAGGGAATCAGAGAAATTGGAATGGTCAGAAGTCCAATCAACTAGGTAGTGAATTTGTGATGTATAACAAGGCTTGTTTTATTTGTGGGAGCTTTAATCATGTGCAGAAAAATTGTACTTACCATCAAAAGAAAAAGGTGGTAAGTGGGAACAATTACAACAGGGTGGATAATGACTATTATGCCAAGACCTCACACCATAGAACCCACAAAAATATGACTCCAAGAGCAGTTTTGCTGAGAACTGGCCTAAAACCTCTTAGTACTGCTAAGTCAGTTTATACTGCTCACCCAAAACCAACAGTGCATTGTGCTAGACTAAAGACTCATTTTTACAAATCAGCACAATCTACTGTCCAAAGGCCCTTTTATAAGAATCCAGCATTAACTAACAGACATTTTAATCATAAGGTTATACTATTAGGCCTAGAATAGTTAATACTGCTAGGTCATACAGAACACCTGTTAATACTGTTAGGCCTAGAATAGTTAATACTGCTAGGTCATACAGAACACCTGTTAATACTGTTAGGCCTAGAATAGTTAATACTGCTAGGTCATACAGAACACTTGTTAATACTGTTAGGCCCAGAGTAGTTAATACTGCTAGGCCAAATAGAACATCAGTTAATGCTGCCAGGGCAAATGGGTTCAATGTTGTTAAGCCCTTAGCATTTTGGGTTTGGAGACCTATCAAACCTAATAGTGCATCAAACATTTTGAATAGATATAACTACATTGATGCACGAGGCAGATCTAAGTCAGTAATGGCTTGGGTCCTAAAAGGAATCTAATTTTCTTATTCTTTTGTACAGGGTAAGCCACAACTTGATGATAAAGGATTTGTTGACAGTGGATGCTCAAGGCATATGACTGATAACATAGCTTATCTCTCTAATTTCAAGCAGTTTGATGGAGGTTATGTTGCATTGGGAGGAGGTGCATATGGTGGTAAAATTTTTGGTAAAGGAACTCTTAAGACTGATAATCTTGATTTGAAAGATGTATACTTTGTCAATGAGTTAAAATTTAATCTTTTTAGTGTCTCACCGATGTGTGACAGAAAGAACTATGTCCTTTTTACAGATACTAAATGTTTTGTCTTGTCTCCAAATTTTAAGTTGCCTGATGAAAATCAGATACTTCTTAAAATTCCTAGAAAGGACAATATGTACAGTTTTGATATGAAGAACATTGTTCCTAAAGAAAGTTTGACTTGTCTTGTTGCAAAGGTTACATTAGATGAATCAATGCTTTGGCACAAAAGACTTGGTCATATTAATTTTAAAATCATAAATAAGCTAGTCAAGGATAATCTAGTAAGAGGATTGCATACAAAACATTTTGAAAATGACCAAACCTGTGTTGCTTGTCTTAAAGGGAAGCAACACAGAGCTTCTTGTAAGTCCAAAGTTCTGAATCCTATTACTAAGCCTTTGTTTATGCTACATATGGATTTGTTTGGTCCAACCTTTGTGAGTAGCTTGATTCATAAGAATTATTGCTTAGTAGTCACTAATGATTATAGTAGATCTACATGGGTTTTCTTTTTAACAACTAAGGATGAAACCAGTGAGATCCTTAAGCGCTTTATCAAAGAAATAGAAAACCTAGTAGATAAGAAAGTGAAAATAATCAGAAGTGATAATGGAACAGAGTTTAAGAACAAAGTTATGGATGATTTTTATAGAGAAAAAAGTATTAAAAGAGAATATAGTGTAGCTAGGACTCCTCAGCAAAATGGTGTTGCTGAGAGGAGGAATAGGACACTCATTGAGGCTGCTAGAACAATGTTAGTTGACTCTAAGTTACCTACCACATTTTGGGCATAAGTAGTTTCTACTGCTTGTTATGTACAAAATAGGGTTTTAGTAGTCAAGCCTCATAACAAGACACCTTATGAACTTTTTAGAGGTTTTAAACCAGCTCTAAGTTTTATGAGACCATTTGGTTGTCATGTTACTACTCTTAATACTTTAGATAGTTTAGGCAAGTTTGATGGCAAAAGTGATGAATGTTTCTTTGTTGGATACTCTTTGAGTAGTAAAGCTTTTAGGGTATACAATACTAGAACCAAGAGGGTAGAAGAAAACTTGCATATTGGGTTTTTAGAGAATAAGCCTATGATAGAAGGGACTGGTCCAAAATGGCTGTTTGATATTGACTCTCTAACCCAATCTATGAACTATGTACCAGTTACTGCAGGTACAGTTTCTAATGACTCTGCAGGTTCATCCGAAGAAAACAGTCAAGATTGCATTGTGATGCCAATTTGGAAAGATACTTCATACTTTGATTCACCTACAAAGAATGTAGATAATGTTGAACCAAAAACTGCTGATGATGCTCAAAAGCAGGTTAAAGACGGTCTAAATAATGAGAATCTTGAACAAGAAAGGTTTGCAGATGATAGCAGTTCTAAAGATGTTAATGCTGTTGGGCAACAAGTTAATACTGCCAGTCCTGATGTTAATACTGGTAGTCTTAAACTTAATACTGTTGGTCCATCAGTTAGTACTGCTAGTTCAAATGAAGAAGACAGCACTGAAGAAGAACCAGAAGTTGATTTGGGGAACATTACAAATTCCTATATTGTTCAAACCACTCCCAATACAAGAATAAATAAATATCATCCAATTGACAATGTGATTGGTGAAGTGCAATCAACTGTTCAGACAAGAAGAATGTCAAAACCTACTTCTGAACAATTGTTTCTTAGTGATGTGTATGAGCAGAAAACACATGATACCCTAAATACTTGTTTATATGCTTGTTTCCTATCACAGATTGAACCAACAAGCATTGCTAAATCTCTATCTGATTCATCCTGGGTGGAAGCAATGCAGAAAGAACTTCTGCAATTTAAACTTTAACAAGTTTGGATACTGGTGGATCTCCCTAATGGAAAGAAGGCCATTGGAACAAAATGGGTCTTCAGAAACAAGAAAGATGAAAGGGGAATTATGATTAGGAATAAAGCAAGGTTAGTTGCACAGGGTCATAGATAAGAAGAAGGTATTGATTATGAAGAAGTGTTTGCACCTGTGGCAAGAATTGAGGCAATAAGATTGTTTCTGGCCTATGCTTCTTTTATAGGTTTTCTGGTATATCAAATGGATGTAAAGAGTGTTTTCTTCTATGGAACCACTGAGGAAGAAGTCTATGTGACTCAACCCTCAAGATTTAATGATCTTGACCATCCATACAAAGTTTACAAGGTGGTCAAGGCACTTTATGGGTTGCATCAAGCACCAAGAGCATGGTATGAAACTTTGGCTAACTATTTGTTGAGCAATGGGTTTAACAGGGGCAAGATAGATCAGACATTATTTATCAAGAAGCAAAAAGGAGATATTTTGCTTGTACAGGTCTATGTAGATGATATTATCTTTGGCTCAACAAACAAGGAGTTATGTACTGGTTTTGAGAAGCTAATGAAAGATAAGTTTCAGATGAGTTCTATGGGTGAACTAACTTTCTTTCTAAGGTTACAATTACAACAGAAGGAAGATGGCATATTTTTTAGTCAGGACAAATATATAGCTAAAATTTTCAAGAAGTTCAACTACTCTGATGTGAAGTCTGCTTTAACTCTTGTTGATTTGGAAAAACCTTTGGTCAAGGATGGAGATGCTGATGATGTTGATGTACATCTCTATAGATCTATGATTGGGTCTTTGATGTATCTCACTGCATCTAGACCAGATATCATGTTTGCAGTATGTGCATGTGCTAGATTTCAAGTTACTCCTAAGACATCACATCTCTTAGCAGTAAAGAGGATTTTTAGATATTTGAAAGGCAAACGAACTTTAGGCCTTTGGTATTCTAGGGATTCTCCATTTGAACTGGTTTCTTATACTGATAGTGACTATACTGGAGCAACTCTTGATAGGAAATCTACAACTGGAGGATGTCAGTTTTTGGGAAACAGGTTGATATCTTGGCAGTGTAAAAAGTAAACTGTGGTTACAACTTCTACAACTAAAGCTGAATATGTGGCTACTGCAAGTTGCTGTGGACAAGTACTCTGGATTCAAAACCAATTGTTGGATTATGGGTACAATTTCATGGGTACAATTTCATGAACACTGTCATTAATATTGACAATAACAGTACTATCTGTATTATTGAAAATCCTGTTCAACATTCTAAAACAAAACACATAGAGATTAGGCATCATTTTATAAGAGATTGCAACACTAAAAAGTTAATACAA